>JAJPUD010029228.1:0-10768 GCA_023553655.1 Myrmecobius fasciatus
TTGACATCATAGCTCATTCATCACCCTTCCTTTCTATCTGAGATCCTGGAATGTATTTCTTTGCTTGCTAAATTATTTAAACTTGAAATAATCAAGTTTCTAACAAAAAAGGTCAATGAAATACATCCTTTTAAACAATAACTTTATTCCTATAACTATATAGGAAAGCTAAGGATTAATTTTATATGTCTTATGTCATTAGTTCTAAGATAGCAAGGTTTATGATTTATTCTTTTTTAATAATCCATAATAATCAGCACAATGCTAAGTCCATAGCAAATGTGGACAGTGTATGGTTTCAAAAGTCAGGAAACCTAAATTATATTCCTAAATTTACCATTATCTAACTTGTTTTACCTTTATAGGCTTTGGTTTCCTCTTCTGCAAGATAAGGGTATTTGCTGATATTTATAGTTTTTATCAGGTCTAAAATTTCTAGACTTCTATAAATCTAAGACATACCCAAAGGCAAAGGACCTTAATACAAATGTGGACATTATCTGTATATATCAACCTGGATAAATTTCTAATAAATATATGCTATGTTCAGAATACACTTGAATTATTTAAAATAGTTCCTTAGGAGAGTCTATTTTAGTGATAAATATTTAATGTTTTATTTTTCCTATCTATGCATTGGTTTTATAGAATAATAGACCAGAATGAGAAAGGTATTTTGACTTCCTCTTGCCCTCCTCTTTGGACTTTAACAAATCTACTTTTTACATACGTGGTTCAGTGATATAGCAATAACCAAAATTCAGATATTTTCCTTCAACATTCTCCCATATGCTAATCACTTGGTAGAGTGGACTCAAACAACAGAATTTTTACTTAGCATTTTTCTCCTCAAGCTCATGTCTAGATAATTAATGGCTAACATATAGTTTTCTTTGTATCTACTTCGGCAAGTCACTTAGGACTGTTTTTCACTATTTGTTGACCTCCTAAAATTTATAATCTAACTACTATCTAACTTCTCCCACTATATTTTATTTAAAACAGCAAGGAATAGAGGTTTGAGCTCTCTCCTCATCTGCAAGATTCTAGTATGTATTTCTCACTTGACCTCAGATAAGTTAAGAAGAGGTAGAACATTCCATTTTTTTAATAGATGAGGAAACTAAGACCTAATGAAGTGAAATCGTTTGTCAAAAAATCTCATGGGTTGCAAATGCCATATTCTTTGTTTAAACCAAGATTTTTTGGCTTCGCAGTCAATGTTTTTTTCATGAACTTCACTGTTCATTTCCAGCCAGTGTATGCTCCTCTAAATACTTTTCAGCTTCCTTTCATATCTGATAAAATGTAAACTTCTCGAAGACAGAGACTGTTTTTATTTTTGTTGTATTTGTATTCCCAGCAGTTAGGACGATACCTTTAATATAGTAAGCACTTAATAGATTATTTTTGACTGACTGACATATTGGCCTAGTCAGTTCCAAGTCTCTGATCACTTCCAGAATTTGGACTTTGCATATGGCACATAAGTAGTCATAAGAAATGAATTTATTTTATTTTATCTTTTTCTTCCTAGAATGATATAATCATGAATTTACATCTTGGCAAAGAATCTTTACTTTTATGTGATAATTAAACTGTAACATATGCAGAGGTCATGTAAAATGATATCACCCACATTGGAGGGAACTACTTCTGGGAGATAGGAAAATTGACACAAATAGGGTCATTCTGTGTTGGCCTGTCATGTAGTTAGGAATGGCCTTGTTTCATTGCCTATATATCCAGAACTGACTATTCTTTAAAACTACCTGAAATAGCACAGTATATTTCTTTTTTCCCCACATTTTATTTTCTGAAGGAGAACTCCTTCCCTCATAGGCTAATACCATGTGCTAAAAGAGGAAAAACTTGAAGGTCACTCTCCCTTCCAAATCATATGCATAATTAAACAATATGATCTTGAAAATGGTCTTGTGATTTTTTAGTTCTAGGTTCAAGAAGTAGAGTTTCAAACTTTGAAGCTCAAGATACAAGGATCCAGAAGTCTAGAAATTCAAGCAGAGCGCTGTCTGTATCCCAGTAAGGAAACTCTAAGAAGCAGAGATCCAGGACACTAGTCAATGTGACTTTGTACTTGAACTTGTTGGGATTCATATTTTGTGGTGATTTATTTAAAGTTGTGACCCTAATTCTTATCTTTTTCCCAGAAATTGAGGTAATGGAGGAAGTTGATGCCCTCAAGGTTTTTGGGGAAATGTGTGTATGTCTATTCTGCTCTATCTTTGAATTAAAAATCTTCTTTTTTAAATAAAAGCTGATCTGATATCGAGGTTAAATGGAAATGCTGTGCTAGTTACTGAGTCCTTTAAGATTTAAGAGAATACACTTGGTGGAGGCTTAAGTTAATGTAATAATAAAGTTATTGCTCATATCCCTTAGAATATCAGAAGAGCCTATTGGGAGAAACAAAAAATGTAAGAGACTCAGCCCTCAGAGATCAGGACCAGAAGGGAGACAATAATGCAATATTAACATAAGAATATAACATCTAGAAACTAAAAGACCTGTATGCTGCTTCTATTTTAAGGAAATACTTATCTTTGAACTGTTATTATCTACATTTTCCTCTCCATAATAGCAAAACCATTGCTAGATTACAGATAGGAGGGATCATATAAAATGATCAAATTCAGTCTCTTCATTTTAATTGAGATGAAGAAAAGTTCAAGGACTTCCCTAAGGTCACAAAACTGATTGGTGTCATTGAAACGCTGTATTCACTTTCCCTCATTCTACCAAATGTGAATATAAGTGGAGGGGTAATCAGGAAAATAAATGAATTTTCTTGAGGTTTTATGTATTTTCCTTAATTGAATAGATTGCTGCTGTCATCACACAGATGGAGAGAGTTTCGCTGCTTCTGTCATACATTTATTCTTCTTATTACTGGCTGTTGATCATGATATTATAGAACTAGAATCTAGACATTCAGGATAAACAATCATCTTTGTTTGAAATGATGCCCAAGATGCCAGGACTGGAGGCAGAGTTAGAAATATAGATAGATGGCAGCATCTATACAGATGTGTCCGAGGGGGAATTCACTTCATTTCTTGAGCATCAATAAGATCACTATGTAATCTATAAGAAACATTGTACAACTGCTGAGATATTCACCTGCATTCATAACTTGGGTGGCAGAATTAGAAATGAGAAGAACATTCCTATTTGAGCCATCAGTTATCCACTGCAGGTTTAGTTCCATGTGCCTCTCAGAAATAGAACTCAAGCCAGACATTCTCTCATAAACAAGTTTATTCAGTAGAATAAACATTTCATCTTCATTTCCTAAAACCAAAAGCAAAAAAAATGTAACTAGATATAGTTAATGTAAATGGACATAATTAAACCTTATGGTATTCTGTTTCCTCTGAATTGTACAGAGAACTGTTCACAAGTGCTTTTTTGTATGTGTGTGATTTTAAGATATTGAAGAGAATTGGATTTGAAAAAAATCAGCAGCAGAAATCCAGTTTGCTTGACAGAGTCTCTGGTAGATAATGTTGCTAAGTAATGTTGCATTAAGTGCAAAAACAAGGAAATAAACAAAAAATCCAACAGCAATCTGCCAGAAAACCTCAAAAACAAACTACTAATAAAAAGGCGCTCTTTTTTCCTTCTATTTTAAGCAAATATAACCTTGAGCTCAGACAAGGTAATAGAATGAAGGTTCCTATGATGCAGCATCTGCAAATCATGAAAGCTGTGAAGCAGAAATAGATGAACATACTTTGGTCACTAGTATGCTTTTCCATAATTAGGGGAAAAGCCAGGACAGTAATGAAAACAGGGTGGGCAGAATCCATATTCCCTACTTTGTAATTTAGTGCAGAGCTTACAAAGAAAACAACTCTGCCTTTATAGAGTCAATAATGTGCTTAACCTGGTGTCTGTGAACTATTTTATGTATTGATAATGGTTTTATACTACAATTTGTTTCCTTTATAATCCTATGTTATATAAGCATTTAGCAACATTAATCCCGGTGGCAAAGTATATAGAGTGTTGAGCTTGGAATTAGGAAGATGTGACTTCAAATTTGGTTTTGCATACTTCCTGACTGTGTGACCCTGGGGTAATCATTTAATCTCTATCTGCCTCAGGTTCCTCAGCTATAAAATGGGGGTAATAATAACATTTACCTTGCAGGGTTGTTGTGAGGATTAATTGAGATAATATTTGTAAAGCCCTTAGTACAATGTATTAGCTATTAATATTATTCTGAGGTATCCATGCACTTCACAAGATTGCTAAAAAGATGTATGACACAAACCCAATGGGCTATGAGCTCCTGATTTAGAAAAAAGGAGGAGGGAAGAGAGGAAGATGGAAGAAGCTTTTGCATGAGGTCTATGAAAAGTTGTTATCTAATTGGTGTCTATAGTTTCCCTATGGCATCTTTATCAGGAAAAAAAAAACAGAGCTGAAAGTAACTCTTGGATTTGTGACTGATAGTGACTACCTTCTGAGGCTCCTGGTAAAAAAAAGGAGTGCTAAATGCAGGTTTGGAAATACACATTTAAGTTGGAAACTGTATACTAAGTTGTGCTTTAGTTTAACAGAGATTAAAAAAAAACAGGAGAGGGAGCATAAGCTGAGCCAAATATTTAAAATAATTATAAGATGTTTTTGCTGAGGCAATTGAGGTTAAGTGACTTGCCCAGGATCACACAGCTAGGGAATGTTAAATGTCTGAGAGTGTATTTGAACTCAGGAACTCCTAACTTCAGGGCTGGTACTCTAATTACTAGGCCACCTAGCTGCCCCAATTATAAGATGTTAATACTGGAAAGAATGTTAAGGATTATCTATTTTGCTCATCTTATAGATATAAAAACTATCACAGTCACAACTGACCTGCACAAGGTCACATGACTGGTTAATGATAATTGCTTTTTTTGTAGGTATTATTGCTTGTCCCAAATGAAATCTTTTAATATCTTTTATGTGCTGACTTTATATAGTCTGTTAAGTAATAGAAATTTTTATTTTAAAAAAAGAGCTGGAAGATTTTAGTTGACTTTCATGTAGCTAAAACCCATTGTCAGAAGAAATAAACGATGATACAATGGTAACAAATAAATGTGAACAGCATTCAGTAATTATATCCTTGAACAGCAGACGAAGATAGGGAATGATAAAGGGAGAAATCTCTTGAGATGTATTCAGCTAGGTCAACTGAGTTTAGTTATAAAAAACACCACAGAATTGTCTAGTGCTTTACTTATTCCCATTTCCACTTCAAAAAGTCATTATTTCAAGCATCTGTGGTTCTACTGATGCTCTTCCCAGCAAAGCAAATGACAACTCTATATGATTTGTTACGTTTTCTCTCTATGAGCCATAGTAGTTAAAATATTCATCATCTTGTAGCTAAGATTAATTTAGTGAACCTGTCCTTATTTATTAGGCCTAATCTATTGTTGGGAATGTAATTAAAGTCTTTACATCTATATGTAACCTTACAGAATTTATTCTGTTCTGATTCTATACTATTAGCATATATTCAAGGAAGAATTTAAAAGCTGAAGGCATCCTACATCTTTGTTATATAATAGATCCTGAAAGTAATTTTCTTTCTTTTAAAATCTTAATTTTTCTTTATAACTTTCCTCCATCCCCTTCATTTCCTTGTATATCAGAATTCCTACCTAGAGTCATCCTTTAAGAAAAAAAAATTAAGAGGGGAATAAAGCAACTCATAAAAGCTGATTATCATATATACAACAATCCCTATCCATAATCTTTATTTCTCTAAAGAAAGCAGAGTTTCATTTTCTCTAATATTTAAAAATGATTTTATTGAGGCCTTTTGTACATCATTATAATTTCCACCAGTATCAATTTGAGTCCCCCTTCCTGAAAACCATCCTATTTAACAAATGGTATTTACTAAAGATTCTAAAAAGATTATCACCGTAATTCAGCAGCACATAAAAATATGAATTATGTACAATGAACAATACTGACGTAGTTTCTACCTTTTTAAAAAGATGAGATAATGTGTCTTTTCATACTTCTTTTCCTGAGCCATATAATTCTTTATAATATTGATGTAATTTTATTTTGGGAGTTTTCTGCTTTTTCTTTTCATTTATATACTTTTAGATATCATGTTTTAGTTTTTGTTCTGCTTATTTCATTCTCCATTGGTTCACGTGTATCTTTCCATGCTTCTCTATATTAATCCCATTTAATATTTCTCTCAACCGCATACTATCCCATGTAACAGGATACAATTTGTTTAACTATTCTGTAGTTGATGGACATCTAATTTGTTTCCAATTCTTCACTATAAAAAAAATACTGCTGTATTTTTCTATATATGATGTTTTTTTCTTATCAGTTTTTTCTTATCTTACCTTTGTGGTAAAAACCTAGTGATAGAATTTATGTATCAAAGTATATGCATAATTTTAAATTACTTTGTAAAATGCCCACATAAATTTGCAACTACATAAACAATGCACCTTTATATTTACATAAAAAGCACCAAAATTGACTTTCTCATTTTTTGATTTTTTTTTGAGAATTTGTATGGTCTGAAATAAAACCTCAGTACTTTAAGATCTGCTTTTTAGTAACTGTTAGTGACTGGGAACATTCTTTCCTACAACTATTAATATTTTGCAATTTTTTTCTTTCTTTCTTTCTTTTGGAGAATGGCTTGTTCATCTCCTTTGACAATTTATCTGTTTGGGAAAAGGTTTTGGGCATATATATATATATATGTACATACACTTACCTTATATATAGTATTAATATCAATTATATCAAGACAATATGGTAATGTGCTTATACATTATGATTTTATTAATATTGTATAATCTACCATATGGATAACATTAATATAATATATATTAATATCTATCAAATGTTTATAAATATTTTATACCCAAATCTTATGAGATGGATTTTTCACAATTTTTTCCCATTTTCCTGCAACCTTTGTACTATATGATTTCCCTTTGTCTGTGCACAAACTTATCAGTTTTGCATAATCAAAATTATCTATTTTATTTTTCATTATTGCCTCTATTCTTTTGAGTAAGGATGTATATCTAATACATATTTGTGAGAGAAGTATGATTTTGATTATCTTCTAATTTTTGATAATATGAACTAACTTTAGTATTATGTTCAGGTGTCAATATTAATGTGGAATGTATGATATAATATGGCATAAGTTGTTTTAAGTGTAATTTCTGTCAGACTTGCTTTCAAGTTATCTTAGTAATTTTTAACAAAGAGGTACATCACTCATAAGTAATTTTTGCTTAATAGTTTATCAATCATTGGGATTCTGAATTTCTCTTGTTTATATTCTATTCTGTTGCTTTTTCTGTCTCTCTTCCTCTTCCACCCCACTCTCTCTTCAATACAGAAAATTCTGATGATTATTGCTTGATAATATACTTTGAGTTTTAGAAGTAGCATCCATTTTTTGCCCCAAGGTTTTTTCATCTTCTCTCATTTTTTTTTAATTTTAGCAAATGGGTTTATTATTTTATCAAGTTCCATAAAATATTGCTTCAATAATTTGATTGGTATATTACTTTTGGAAGTATTGACATTTTTGTCTTATTTAAATAATCTAGCTCTTAGCACTGAATATTGCTCCAAATATTTAAATTGTTATTTTTTAAATTAAAGGAACATAGTATAATTGAAAATATTTCCATTGTGTGTGAGCATGAATGAACTTTGGTAGATTGACTGACTAGACAACACATGTATTGTGCTTTTCTTTTGCAAAGTGATATTCATTTCTATAATTATATTTTAAAATTTTTCTTATTATTATATAAGAAAACTTTTTCATAGTTTATTTTAAAGCCTGAAACTTTGTTGGTACATTCATGGTCTCAATTATTGTCTGCTGATTAAGTAAGAATTTCTAAGTAAATTATCCTATCATCAATAATTTAAGAAAGTTTCACCTCTTTTTTACTTATACCTTAATTTTTTTTCTTTTGTCTAATTTATGTTGCTAGCATTTCCAGAAATATATAAAAAGAAACGGGAGAGAAGGAGTATCCTTGCTTTACTCCTGTATATTGAGAAAGATTCTACTGAATTCCCATTGCAAATGATCCTTTTTTAAATTTTAGATGAATAGATTTTATGATATTATATAACTCTCTCTATGGCTACCCTTTTAAGAGTTTTCAACACAAATGAATGTTGCATTTTGTCAAAATGTTTTTCCCTCATCTAAAAGATAATCATGTGGTTTGGGATATTTTGACTACAGCTACCTCTCTCAGACACAAGTTACATGCACAAATAGCTAATCAATCATTTGACTTTATCTGTTTTTTTTTCTCACATTATAATCAATAATTCAAGATGTCTTTTGTTTAGTTGTATATTAATATTTTGTGATTTAAGAAATGTCAGAACGTTAGCCATCTATTCATCCATCAATCTTCAAAGTATTTTGCTTTTTTTTTTTTGCATTGTATAAAATTTCTGCTAAAAATAATTAAAGGGATGGTTATTTTTGATGGCTATCACCTATCCTGACCCTATCATTTTCTAGCCTAGTTAACATCTTAGGGGAATCATTTGACTTCTGTAATTCTCAGTTAACTCATCTGTAACAGGGGACTGGAGGCTAAGTGCTGTCACACAATATATTTTTTTTTGGAAAATATTTTGCTGGGGGCAGCTAGGTGGGGCAGTGGATAGAGAGCCAGCACTGAAGTCAGGAGGATCTGAGTTCAAATCTGACCTCAGGCACTTAACGCTTTCCTGGCTGTGTGACTCTGGGCAAGTCACTTAACCCCAATTGCCTATTTTTTTTAAAAGAAAATATTCTGCTGAAGTGGGCATGCAAAGTAGTAGGAAAAAAATGAGGCTTTATTTTCCCATAGAACATGTTTCTATTCATATTTTAGGTAAATGTTGCATGTAAGACTAATTTTCTAAATAAAATGGTGTCTAGCATTAAAAGCAATGTCTTTATAGTTGAGCTTAATAGTTGAAATGCTCAATAGTCATTATGTAGTACTATTAATCTCCACTGGGAAGTATTGAGTTGCCTCCACAGCCCCTAATGATGCAATCATAAATATTTCTCTTGGATGGTGTTGTACCTATTTTCTAAGGTGACAACTGAGCTGACAGAGCTGACAGCCATTCACTTAGCTTCTTACTGCTTTCATGCCAGCCTGCTCTATCCTGACAGCTGTATCAGCAGGCCCTTCTGCTAGTTGTGCTGATAAAGCCTTCTAAATGCAAGCCGCCAATAGAATTCACTTGATGATATGTATATCATGTTATGAATTACAGTTTTCAAGAAGCTGATCCTGATTATACAGAAAGAATTCCATAGATGGTTATGATATTAGCTATATTGGGGTTTCACATTTTTTAGAATCTAAGGGATTAACTCTTCAAAATGAATTAGAGGTGGATACTAAATCTTTGCAGGAAGGAGTAGTTTTATACTGGAATAGCACAGGTCTAATATTGTGTGTGTGTGAGAGAGGTCCATTTTAAGATTTGAAAAGATTGCAGTTAGGATTGAGGAGAGGCCCAATAATCAAGAAATTTTTCCAAATTCCCAGCTTTATGCTCTTTTCTCACCTTTTCTCACTCCTTAGACACTTCAGGTTCTCTCATTTTCTTGAAAGTAGAATTCATTTAAACTGGCATTCTGTTTTCAAAAAGGGATCTGAAATTCATTTATACTAAAAAAAAAAGTGAGAAATAACACTTTCATGTTTAATTCCCTTCCCAGGATGATTTATAGTTTATATATTCCTTCAAATTCTTAAGAGAGAAGTACAGTGGAAATTAATCAAAAAGTGAGGTAGATTTGACAAAAATTTTCAACTGGTGATTACCTCTTTATCTCTGATTTCTCCAAGTCACTAGGTTGTACCTTCGTGACAGACATGCTGCCCAACATTTGCTCTTTGGAGTTCTCTCAGACTTGTTAGTATCCTTCAGAATTTCTCTGACTGAAGGCTATAGGGTTAGTTGCTGAGTTCTGTCCTTTCAGTTGTCCTACTCTTTGTGATCACATTTGAGATTTTTTTTTTGTTTGTTTGTTTGTTTGTTTTTTTGGTAAAGATACTGGAGTTTTCATTTCCTTCTCCAGCTCATTTTACAGATGAGAAAACTGAGGCAAGCAAGGTTAAGACCTCACCAGTGTCTAAAGGTAGATTTGAGTTCATATTTTCCTCACCCCAGGCCCAGCACAAAAATACTGTGCCACCATGCTGGGTCGAAGAATGAATTTTAGTGAAAAGATGTGTAAGAGGTGGGGGCGGAGCCAAGATGGCGGAGTGAAAAGGTGACTTTCTGCCTCTCCTCCGATCTTCTCTCAAATCAACAATAAAATAAGCCTCCGAACTGATCTTCAAGTCAACGAACTCAGAAATATTTGGGCATGGCTCTCTGGAGAACTTCATATCAGGTTGGTCAGACTCGGACAGAGAGATAAATAGACGACCCCTGTGCAGGCCGGAAGTGAGGGTGGGACTCAGCTCAGCTCAGCTCTTCCTGGCAGAAATTCCAAACTCCAAACTCCAAATTCCAAACACCTGGAGTTTATCTGAGGCACTCGGGACACTCTGCCCTGATTGGGGGCAGGTGTTCTGGCAGACTTGCCTTGTTTAAGGAGTAATTTGGATTTAGTCCTAGCCCCCACCGGCCCAGCACCTTAAGTCAACTCGCCGAAGTGCCCCAGGGCAAAGCGTCTTCAGCCGCCATTTTTTTCCCTACCTTAAAGAGA
>JAJPUD010029229.1:0-13537 GCA_023553655.1 Myrmecobius fasciatus
ACAGATCTGCCTCAAAGGAGCCCATAATCTAAAAATTATAGGGGGTGATAAGACCTGTGTACCTATATTAGAATGGGTCCCAAAGCACAAAATGCTAAGAGATTAGATGAGGAACAGGTTGACTCAAAACAGAACGAGAGCTTTATGAAGGAGATGGCACTTCAGTCAGCCCTGGCAGAATGAGCAGGATGTGGAGGAAAGGAGAAAAGGATGGCAGGGAACTCCAGACACGAGAAGCAAGGGACCTGGGTCAGAAAATGGAGATGGGGGGGCAGCTAGGTGGCACAGTGGATAGAGCACCAGCCCTGAAGTCAGGAGGACCTGAGTTCAAATCTGGTCTCAGACACTTAATACTTCCTGTTGTGTGACCCTGGGCAAGTCACTTAACCCCAATTGCCTCAGCAAAAAAGCAAAAAAAAGAAAAGAAAACGGAGATGGGTCAGTGCAAGCCTATGACGAGAGAGAAAGATTCAGTCTTTATTCCACCAAAGGGGGTTCGGTCCTACAGGGTCAGCTCCCGCCATCAGCCATCCAACTACATGGAACTTCAGGGCCTGGGAACCCAGGAACTAAACACAGGCACTGCCTAACTCCAAATATTTCTTATTGGGCCATAAAGCCTCTTAAAAAAAAAGTCTCTTAGAAAAAAAAAAAAACACAGAAATCACAGAACTGAATCTATTCGATCATAACCCAAGCAGAACATTTTTGAAGCAAACTTTATACAGTTCTAATCCCAAATGATGTAAACATCCACTTACTTGTCTGTCCATTCAGTTATCTTAGAACAAGCACTGGATTGGAGTCTCAGCTCTAAAACTTAAAATCGTGTAACCATGAGCAAATTGCTTTCTCTTTCTAAGCCTCAGTCTTCCCATATGTACAATGGGATGTTAGACTAGATGGTCTCCAAGCTGTCTTTCAGCTTCAAGAATTTATGTGGGAAACCTGATGGGCGGGGGAAGGGGTAGCCACATTCATTTATGTCTGGGACATGCCAAATTCTGGCCACCTGCTGCAGGGGGTGAAGCCTGTGATATATGTCTATCCACCTGCCCAAAGCAGCACCTGAGCTGGGCACGGTTACTTAGCAACAAGCAAGAAGAGGCAGAGGGAGGGAAGCTTTGCCAGGTCAACGACAGAGTCCCTGAGGTCCCTCTACAACCATACCAGTTATCTATCCCCACCTTCAAGCAGGTGAATTGTATGTCAAAGTACACGTGCTCAAACTCAAGGCTTAAGTGACACAAAAGCCCCTAGGAGAGCTGAGGGGCCTCCCAGTCCTGGGCAGGGACAGTCAGACAGCCCTGTTCTTCAGTGACGTTCATGATGTCACATCCACTTGTACTTTCTCCAGACAGCTCCACTCCTGAGACCCCCACTACCATCCTGAGGAGGCAGGGCAGGGATCATCACTACTTCATAGTCATACTTCATGACTTGCCTAAGATCACAAGGATAATCTGGAACAGAGCCAGATCCAAAAGCCGTGTCTCCCAGGGCCAGTAAGAGTCATCCCTCAGGATGTGGGAAGGCTGGGACACTGATGCATTGTTGGTAGAATTGTGAATGGACCCAACTATTCTGGAGAGCAATCTGGAACTATGCTCAAAAAGTGATCAAACTATGCATACCCTCTGACCCAGCAGTGTTTCTATTGGGCCTATATCCCAAAGAGATTTTAGAGGAGGGAAAGGGACCCACATGTGCAAGAATGTTTGTGGCAGCCCTTTTTGTAGTGGCTAGAAACTGGAAACTGAAGGGATGCCCATCAATTGGAGAGTGGCTGAATAAATTATGGGATATGAATCTCATGGGATATTATTGTTCTGTGAGAAACAACCAGCAGGATGATTTCAGAGAGGCCCAGAGAGACTTGCATGAACCGATGCTGAGTGAAACAAGCAGAACCAGGAGATCATTATACACAGCAACAACAGTATTACATGATCAATTCTGATGGACATGGCTCTCTTCAACAATGATGTGATTCAAACCAGTTCCAATTGTTCAGTAAAGAAGGCCACGTACACCCAGAGAGAGGGGTATGAAATGTGGACCACAACGTAACATTTTCATGCTCTCTATTTGTTTGCTTGCATTGTGTTTTCTCTCTCTGATTTTTCTTTCTTGTAGATATGATCTTTCTTGCACAAAAATGATAAGTGTGTAAATATGCATACATATATTCGATTTGTCAAGTATTTTAACATGATTAACATGTAGTGGATTTCCTGCCATCTAGGGGAGGGGTGGGGAGTAGGGGGGAAAAACTTGTAACAGAAAGCTTTGTAAGGGTTAATGTTGAAGAATTACCCATACATATGTTTTGCAAATAAAATTTTTAGAAAAGTCATCCCTCAAACAGCAAAGTCCGCCAAACCTAAGAAGAGTCCCAGCAGGATGGGGAGTCAGGAGCTTGCCACAGGGGGGCCAAGGGTAATAGGACAGGAGAGCAAGTGGCTAAGACAGACCCCCACACAGGGAATGCTATGGAGAAGTCAGTGTCCCACATCCTGCCGCCAGGGGGCAGCTGGTGACTGGCACTCTTCCTAGTGAACAGGCTTGGCCACGATCCAGGCTTCAGGGAGGACCTGAGGAGAGAGGCCTTTGCCAAGAGCGCTGGCTCTGAGAGGAAGGATGGGGGTGGGTAGCTTCTCTGGGGGCAGCTCCCCAGACTACAGATGCTCCTGTGCCTGGAAGCCGGGCCCTCCTCCCCTTCCCAAGGCACCTCCCGGATCAGCACCAGGACAGTGGGTCTAGGATGTGCGGGACTCATTTATCTGGGGGTCCCTCCTGAAGAAGGCTTGATCAGGGTCCCAGCATGTCCCTTTGAGGACCTTGAAGCACTAGGTATTTCCATGGGAATCCTTGCTGTGACTGAACGAAGGAGAAGCCACAATGATATGATGGGGATTCGGGGGCATTAGGACAGATCAACAAGGAAAAAGCCACAGCCACCCAGGATTGGGGACTTCAAGAGGTACAACCTGCTCCCTACACACTGGTGGAGGCAGAAACTCATTTCCAGTGATTTGCTCAGGGCTACACAGCTAGGGGCATCATGTGCAAAGTCAGGGTCTGGAGTCAGAAAGATTAATCTTCCCAAAATTAAATCTGGTCTCAGACCCACACTAGCTGTGTGACCCTAGCTGAGCCACTTCACCTTGCTTGCCTCAGTTTCCTCATCTGTAAAATGAGCTGGAGAAGGAAAGGGCAAACCACTCCCCAGAAGGGGTCACAAAGAGCTGGACGCCACTGAATGACACACAGTTGGTACTTTCCACTAATGCCATTGTTTCCTCTTTATTTTGGAGAAGCCTGACCAGCAATCCTCAAGTTAAAGTCCCCCATAAAAAAATCCACTTCACTTATGAGTGAGATACATTTGACTTTGCCACTGTGGTACCTCTAGGCTTGGGCCTAAAAGGGAATACTGAGGCAGGCAGGAAGGTGATTCAAAGGGATGGACTTCCCTTCCCCTCCCCCCCTGCCCCCGCCCCACACAAACCAGCTGGGGCCCAGATCTCTTCCAGACCCTGGGCAGAGCTCCCGGGTCAAGCACAGGACATCTCCAGGGCCCTGGGAGAGGCAGGGTGGGGTGCTGCCCCTTCCCCGCTCTGGCCAGCTGTCCCTCCACCTGTTTATTTTTAGCCCTGGGCTCTGGACCTCCCAGCATCTCCCCCTGAATGCTGGGGGCCCAGGCTGGGCAGGCAGGGAGCCTGGAAGGAGGAGGAAGGAAGTAAATATTTATGCTTATTAAGAATTCAGGAGCCAGGAAGGCCTGGGAAGGTTGGTGCCCCCACCTCCCACCCCCTACTGCTCTCTCCATTGGCCTCTAGCCACAACCTTAATCTAACCACCCCAGTGGGTCCCAGGTCAGAGGGCCTCCACCATGAGCTCTAAGGAGGGCCAGGACATTTCTAGGTCCTCAGAGAAGACTTTGCAAAATTTTCCTTGGGGGCAGGGGGGTATAGATTCAAATTCCCTACCAATAACATTTCCAATTAACAACACCTCCCGTATGCTTCCCTCCAGATTACTATCTCCAGGATTAACCCCCACACAATAACTCGGTAGTAATCCCCGCCAGAAATCTTGCAAAGGAACCGTTCCTAGGAACCAGTCCCGAGGGAGCACCCTTTCCCAGCCCCTCCCAGAGTAACATCTCCCAATAACCCTGAGAACAAATAGCTTTCCCCTGGTAACCTGGTCCTTTCCCTTTCACCCCCAAGTAATCCAAGCCAGTGATCCCCAGAGGGACATCCATCAAGAGCTCTCGACTCTTCAGAAAGTCCCTCCTAGCAACCCTCTCAGCACAAAGCTACTCACAACCCCCCACTGTCCCCAGATGTCCCCCACTCTCTGGCTTACAAGGACACAGTCCCTTCTCCCAACCCCCAGCTTCCTGTAACTCCCGGCAAGCCAGAGAAGCAGAGGCCAAAGGGGTTCATTAAGCTGGGAGCAGGAGGCTAGCCCTACCCAGCCCTTGGGGCCCTCCTCCCTCCTAGTCCTGGGAGCCGGAAGAAGCCTCCCTGGGTCCTAGCTGGCAGCTGCGCTCCCCTCCCCAGCCTCCCTCCTTCTCGGCCTCCAGCTAGCTCCCCCAGGTAGACAGGAAGTGACCCCACCTCTCTCCCCTCCCCCCCTCTAGCCACGACCTTGGCAGCAGCTCCCCCACCCCACCCCAACCAGTGGCAGCCAGTTCTGGGCCCAGGGCTCGCTCTCCGTCCCGGCTGGGAGGGGAGGCTGAGTGTGTGTGTACAGAGGAGGTAGGCCCGGAGCCAGTAAGACCTCCCTAGGATTTATTCTTTCCAAAGTTTTCACATTCACATCCTCCAGAGAAACAGATAGAGCAGGGATTGTTCTCCCCATCAGGCGGATGTGGAAAACGGGGCCCGGGACCTGCCCGAGGTCACCTGACAGTCATTAGCGGAGCAAGCCAAAGCCATAGGCTAGCGAACACCCCGAAATGCCGAACACCCGGGCTCAAGTCCCTGAATTGCCCCTTGGAGAAGACACCTATTCCCCGCTCTGCAAAGTGAAAGCTGGAGTAGTAGATCACTAAGGTTTGCTCTCCCCCCCCCCTCCGGTTTTAAATGACCCGGCGAAGCGGGGACTTAAACCCAAGTTTCCCAACTCCCAGCCCCCAATCGGTTTCCGGCCAAGCCCAGGAGATACTCCTACCCCTGCCCTCGGCACGGGGATCCCCGAGAGGAGGATGGAGGAGCGCTTTCCCAGCTCTGCTGGGGACGGGGCAGACAAGCAGTTCCTAGACAGAGGGGGCTTTCATCTCCCCTCCAGTGTGGGCCCCTGCCAGGGGCTGCAGGCTCTCAGGCACTGGAGGTGGTCGGAATCTACCACACCCACCCCCCACCTCCCCCTCCGGAGCCTCCCTCACCAGCTGCAAAAGGAACTAATTAGAGAGATGGGGAGAGGGAGGAAGTGGGGGCTTTACAAAAGAGGGCTGAAGGGGCCGCCGCCAGAGACGCACACCACCGAGGGCAGGGAGAGAAAGGCAGAGGGCAGCCGGGACCCGGAGGGGAGACTTTAGGTGGGGAGGGGGAGGGGGAGCAGAGACCAGGACCTCCCATTGTTCCGCGCCGCAAAAGCTCCCAGAGACTCACTCGGACGGAGAACCTGCAGGGATGAATGGGGAGGGAGGGAAGGAGGGGGATCCCGCAGAGCAAGGTAAACGACCCCCCACATGGCGCGTCCAGCGGGAAGGGAACACGCCCGACCCCCGCTCTTCGCCCCCACCTCCCCCGCGCCTCTCAGTCCAAGGGACAATGGGGATCATTGTCCGTCCGGGGCAGGCATTTCCCCAGCTGCAGCACCGGCTGCCCCAATGGACCAGGTATCGGAGGTTGTTGCTATTTTGGCTCCGAGGCTGCCTACAGCCTCAGACCTGGAGCCTTTTTGTCAGCGCAGCCAGGACCTGCTAACTCCAATAGAACAGATGTCAATCTGGTGAACATTTGCATATCATTTGCATGTGGCCAATTTAACATTACCATGCAGAGAATTAGCGCTCATAGCAAGGTTCCCCCACATCACACCTGCCGCCCCCCATCCTTCCAGGAGCTCAGGGACCCTTTCCAGCTCCGCCACTCTTACGTTCTAAGCCTCCTTCCACATCTGGCACGCTAACATTCTAATGTCCTTCTACCTCGGACATTTTCTGCTCCTTCTAGCTCTAATAATAACTGCTAACATTTAATACTAAGTGCTTAATAGTTATAAAGCACCTTAAGGTTTGCAAGTGCTCTCCAGGAGACAGGTGCTATTATTATCCCCACTTTAGAGATCAGGAAACTGAGCCTCTGAGAGCCAGGGTCAGGGCCGGAGGCAAGTCTTCCTGACTCTGCCCAGCACTTTTACATCTGTGTAAAGATTCAAAGTGCCTTTTACATACATACATCACCTCGAGTGGAGAAACTACAGGAAAATATACAAGGAAATCGAATAGAAAGCTGGGTGGAAAGGAAAGGAAAGAAGGAGTCTTAAAGAGACTGCCCAGTCCTAACTCCCTTTTCAAATAAGGAAATTCAGGCTCAGATAATGAGGTGGCCAAGATCGCACAGCTTCTTAGCCGAACACACAGGGATGCATCCACAGCGCCTGCTGACTGGGGCCTTTTTTGGCCTGTCATTTCTATATGTGATTATTGGGGGGGGTAATAAGTGAGCTGATGTGTGTGTGTATGTAAATATGTATGGAAAGGGGTGTAGCACTATTCCCCAGCCCTACTTGAGGAAAGGGGGGGGAGAGCAGGCCAGTGGGCAGGGCTAGTCTCTCCCCTTCTGCCCCCCCCCCACACCCTCAGCTCCAGGGCCAAGCCTGGGAGGTAATGGGGAGGCCATGTGGGTAGGGCCAGAAGGGACAGGAGGGGAGAGGAGCTTCTGCCAAACCAGAAGGCCCCACAGCCCAGCATTCCTGGGAACCGACTCCAATCCCCACTCTGGGCTCAGAGGCCCAAGCACAGCCAAGGACTCCACCCCACTGGGCTGGACCAGCCCAAGACAGAGCCCGCAGGGCAGGAAGAGGAGAAGGGAGGGAGAGGAGGGAAGGGAAAGGAGAACTGGGCTCCCTCTTCTAGTCCCCAGATCCAGGAGGAAAAAGTCTTCCATGAGTCAGGGCCAGCCTGGCTCCTGCTTACTTGTGGGCCCTAGGAAATACTCTCTGCACCTCAATTCTTAATCTAGAATAGGAAGAAGCTGTCTTTCATTCACTCCTCTCCCAGACAGAATCCACTGAAAATGCAGGAAATCATGTCTCCCCATGGACTTGAGGCATCCTGTCCCTCTGGAGATGGTCACCGACCTTTAGAATCTCTATGTCCTGCTTCGGGCCTACATGAATTCCTAATCTCAAATTACTTTGTATTTGCTTCCTGGTGTATGTTTTATGCCCAACCTACCCAAGCAGAAAGCAGACTTCTTCAAGTTGGGGGCTTTTATTGCATTTTTTATCTTTATTTACTCAGGTACCACAGTACCTTGCCCTCTGAATGCTCTTAATAAAAGCTTACAGAAAAGATCCTTGAACAGAGACTGGGTCTCAGTTTCACAAAGCTGGGTTCAAATTCTACCTGCTAACTAATACATAGTGGTTGTGACTGGGTGAATCACTACTTAGCCTCCTTGTCAGGCCTAAGACAAGTGCTGAGCAGGTGCTGATCTGCATTGGTAGGGGGAGTTTCTTCACTGGAACTTCTCTATCCCAAGGAAACTACAGTTGTCCCCCAAGACTTCTGGCTCATCTTGGGGAGGTGACCCTGGGTTCTGCTGGTAAGCAGCAGGCACTAGCAAGTGCTACCAAGTGGGAAAAATTTCATTTACATGCCAGGGGATATCTGTCATCCAAGCACCAGCCTAGTTACATTCCCAGAGGGTTCATCATAAGGCAGCCCTCAGGATGAGGGAAATTTATTTTTATATATATAATCCTAAAGACCATCTAGAGGAAATCACAGAGAGGTCACTATTTTCTTGGTGAAAAAAACACACACAAATGATAACCACAGATCCTTGAAGTGTTATGTTTTATTAGTAACAGTAGTGTTCCAGCCCTGGCTCAAATTTCTTTATCTATAAAGGTGACATTTCATCTAGAAGGAAGGATGCACTCCAAGCTAGTGTGGTGAGTGAGCAATGGCAGATATCCTCCCCTGACAACCAGAGGAAGCTACCAGGATAGGAGATGAAGGTCCAGGGCAGTCTCCTCTAGCCTCAGCCCCCAGATTCATTAATTTTGTGACCTAGGCGAGTGACCTCTTCACTCTGTATCTGGGTTTCCTCAATCTGTAAAATAAAAGGGAAGGGTCTAAAGGAGAAGTCACATTAATGTGCTGTTGGTGAAGCTGTGAAGTGGTCCTGCCATTCTGAAAAGTAATTTGGAACGATTCCCTAAAAGTCACTTAAGACCTTTACCTTTTGACCTACTGCTACCACTATTAATCCAATACCCTAAAGGGATCAAAGAAAGATGAAAAGGACCCATGTTTAGAGAAATACTTATAATGGCTCTTTTTATAATGGCAAAGAACAAGACACTAAGGGGATGTCCATTGATTGGAGAGTGGTTGAAGAAGTTATAGGATATGAGTGTAATAGAATTATTATTCTCCAGTTCAGAGAAACCTAGGAAAGAATGAAATAAGTGGAACCAGGAAAACAATTTATACCAAAAACAACAACATTGTAAAGACAGTTGGATTTGAAAAGTCTTGACTGATTAATGCAATAACTAAACAAGATTCCAGAAAATTCATGAATATCTATTACCCATCTCATGATAGGGAGCTGATAGATTCAAGATTCAGGATGAGACAGATTTCTGCACACAGATGATGTGGGAATTTGCTTTACTAGACTAATATATATATATATATATATATATATGTATTCTATCTTTTTCCTTTTAAACCAGGGAGTAGTAATAGGAGAGAAAAATGCTTGTTAACTGAAATATCAGAATCAAAAAGGTGGGGAAAGGACAGATCACTCCAAGATTCTAGTTTTAAAAAAATTAAAACAAAAAAATTCTAATTCAAACATTTTATTCCCTTCTATCTCTGACACTGCATGGTAGAGATTCTCAGGTCCTTTTCTGCTCTGATAATGTTTTAAGGTTTCCAGGAACTTTGCCACTCTAGGATGAAGTATAATCCAAATGCCCATTTTTCTATGTTCTCTTAAAGGTGTACTGAAAGGGAGGCTCTTAAATCTACCCTCCTGAATTTTCAGCTACTTAATGAACACCCAAACTAAACCAGGACAACCCAGCAGACCCCTTAACATCCAGAAACCCCTCTGGTTTATCATTGTAACTCTACCTAAACCCCTCCCCAACCCCCAGTATCCAGCCCCAGGCTCTCTCCTAATCCAGACCTCCCTAATTTATGACATGACCTCTGACAAGTTAGTTACTGGAGGGATTCCAGTCTCCTCACTTGTAAAATTGGAAGGGACTAGCAACATGGTAAAGCACTGGAAAATCCCAGTTATGCTACTTGCTATTAGTGTGACCCTGGACCAGTCATTCATCAGTCAATAAGCATCTATGAAAGCCTGCTATGTACTAAGAATTGCCTTACACAGATCAATTAGCTTTCCTAGGCCAAAGTTTCCTCACCAGGGGATGATCCTGCACCAAGCTAGCTCCAAAGCACACTCTCAGCAGGGGGTCCCAGCCAGGTTCCCTGGGTCCTTTCAGAGCTGGCATTGGTGCCCTGTGCCTCAGCTGTGAATTCTGGGGGGGGCGCAGCATTCTCTCTGCTCCTCCTTTCCCTATACCTCCCCCAAGAAGCTGGCCCCCATCCTCCTCTCCATCCCACGGGACCCCACAGATTCACAGTCCTAGCCTGAAACCCCTTTTATTTCCTATTTCACATGGAGGGCTTGGTTGAGGTGCCTTAGAATATTTGTAGGTACCTCCACCTGGTGCCTGGGGGCAGCAAGCCCCTTCTGCTGAAAAACTGAGCCAACTCCGCTCTCTTTTCCTGGCATACTCTAACCCTTGAGGCCCATCCCAGGGACTATCCCAGGGCTGAGCCAAGAAGGAAGAGTCTCTCCCAGGCTTGGACCAACCCTCATCTCCTCCTTCTGCTCCCCAGTTCCCAGGACCCTGACTAGACCAATTTGTCCTGGTGAGGGAATCCTTCACCAAATGTTCCCAAGAACCAAGCAAGGCTCAGCCCCAGTGTCCCATGAAGCAGAACCCAGCACTGTGTGTCATGCATAGGGGGAACTGCCTGATGCATTAATGCTGTGTGCTAAAACCAACTGTATGCCTCGATATATACAGGACACACATGTGCATTAACATGGGGGTTTTGTATGTATATACATAGTGTGCGTGTGTGTGTGTGTGTGTGTGTGTGTGTGAGTGCCCTGGGAGGTAGGGTCCTGGAAAAAGAGTTGTTTTTAGTGCAGCCAAAGTTTGGATTGAAATCTTTATTTCTTTAAATCATTATTTCTTAATTTTTTTGTTTCATGGACCACCCTCCTAGGCAGTCAAGTGAATTCTAAGGACTTTCTCAGAATGATGTTTTTAGATGCATAAAGTAAAATGCATAAGATTACAAAGGAAACCAAATATATTGACATACAAATATCAAAATATGCCCTTTTCAGTTTACCACCCCAGGTCAAAAATTCCTGTTTTAAATGTTCCCTTTCCCACAAACTTTATTGACTTCTCTCTCTCCCTCCCCCCTTTCTCTTTGTGTGTCTCTGCCTTTGTCTCTGTCTCTCACACACACACATACACTCTCACTCTCTCTGTTTCTCTGTCTCTGTCTCTGTCTCTCCTGGTCCTGGATTAGATGGGTGGAAAGAACTATAAAGAGGTCTCCACCTCCAATCCAACTACCATCACTATCTGCGCTAAAATTCACTTCTTGCTAAAAAGGTATCAAGCCAGCATGCAAGAATACAAGACGCATGCCCCTGAGGATATCGGAGCTGGAAGGTGCCGGGAGACCATCCTGGCAGAGAAACTTGGGCCCCCAAAAGAAAGCCCACATCATCAGGATCAGTAAGCCACGTAGTTAGGATAGAACCCAGCCTTCTCTCCGCATGCTGAGTCCAGGATTTTTTCCCTCACTGTACTCTGATTTCCTTTGGTTATTTTCTAGATTTAATGATGCTACTGAAAAGTAACTGGCCGGCCTGGCTCCGATTACAGAAATGAAAGTTCCTAACAATTAGTTAGGGGTGGAGAATCTCCTAGGCATTCCACAGTTCCCCAGAGAGCTCGGGGACCCCTCCTCCCATCTCCCAGATTCTGGGCCTTCAGCCGGTTCCTCCCTCCTTCCTCCATCCTTTCCTTCAAGCAGGGACCGCTCAAAGGCAACTTGAAAGGTGGCCTACTTCCCTCCTCCAACCCACCCCCAGGCAGCCCCTGGGACCATCCTGGGACAGAAGGGAGTCTCATTTCCTGCAAAAGCTTCCCAGAATAGGAGGATTCCTCACCCACCCTCCCCCTCCCACGAATCCATTTGAGGGCTTAAATAACCCTTATTCACAAGAAGCTCTTCCCAATACCTAACCTGACCCCCTCCTGCTACAGCAAACCGCCTGCCTCTTCTGGCTCAATGCTGAGGGGAGATGGCCAATGGACGGGAGGACCCCCTACCGGTGTCCAGTCATCAGTTCTTTGTCCAGAGAGAAGAACAGGCCCGCAGGCTTAGCTCTTTAGGCCAAGATGGGGGGAGGGGAGAGGAGGTGGTCAAAGGACCCTGGAGCTCAGGAGTCCCATTGTTCTCGACTGGCAGGGCCCCCTATGCTCTCCCAGAGTTCTCCCCGAGGCTTCCCTCTCAGGTGGAGCCAGTATAGTGATTCCCCAGGCCAGGTCCCCCGGGAGTGGGGCCACAGCCCCCCGGGAGGGCCAGGCCCCGGATTTCTTGGCCAGCAGGCAGGCCCAACTAGTCCTGTCGGGCTCTGCTCCCGGCTGGGCCTCCTCGCCCCATCCCCCCCTTTCTGCCCCCCACCCCCAGCCACCTTTGCACAACTATGTCTGGTATTTTCCTCTCTGCCTGGGGAGGGAAGGGGGTGGAGGAAGAGCCGAGGAGGGAGGCCGGGCTGCCTGGCCGCAGGCAGGGGCTCAGTGTTTCACCTGGGCCCCTGCCAGAGGGGAGCCCGCCAGGCCCCTAGCTGTCTGTGCCGAGCAGCTGCAGCTGGGAGGAGAGCCCGGAGCCCAGCCAGGAATAGCAGGAACCTGGGGCAAGGGGACAGAAGGGGGAGCCAACCCCTGCCGAGAGGCCCCTGGGCCCTCCTACCCCCACAGGAACCAGACAGATGGGCACACCCCTGGCCCCAGGGACCAACACCGCGGCCCGCCAGCCGGGGAGGCAGATGGAGAAGCTGGGGCAGCCGCGGAGGGGAAGGCCCCGGACCAAGCTCGGTCACTCCCGG
Organism: Myrmecobius fasciatus; assembly: GCA_023553655.1. NCBI lineage: Eukaryota > Metazoa > Chordata > Mammalia > Dasyuromorphia > Myrmecobiidae > Myrmecobius > Myrmecobius fasciatus. Next base: position 12,417 of record JAJPUD010029229.1, read on the forward strand.
CTGCCGTTCCTGGAGGAAGTGCGGGGCGGAGGGGTACCGCTTTCTTTTAGGGCCCATCCGCAAGAAAGTCCACTCACGCACACACCTACACATTATGCCCGCGCACAGAAGAATAAAGACGCGGGGAGATAGACCCCCCCACACACACCTCTCCCCAGGAAGCACCTGCTTCCAGACAGTCACTTTGGAACAGGTATCACTGCCCATTTCCCTGGCCCTCAGACCCGATCCCATAAAGAGCAAGACTCTTACAGGATCGTTAAATAGTACGGTTGGGAAGGCCCCTTGGAATTCAGAATACACATTGGGAGACACAGAAAGGCCCTTACCCAGACCGACTGATGATCAACATTCCGATAATCCTATTTCTATAATTGTTCCCCTTTGAAATCGTGTTGTTTTATTACTTATATGATTACTTATTTATTATTTATTTAAAATTGCTAAAGGGGAGTGGTCTCATAACACAAAAATACTTAATGACCCCGTGCCTTAAAAACAAAATGTCGGGGCCGGACAGGACTTGAAGGCCAGCAACAGAGTACTAGAGCTGGAAGAACTTTGGAGACTGTCTAGTCCAACTGTCTGTTTTACAGAAGGGAAAACCGGGGTCTGAAAAAATTAAGTGACCGGCCCAACATCACACAATGAGTCTGGGGTAAGATTAGGCCTTGAACCCGAATCTTGTGATTTCTGTAGCCTACAGTCTTTGGGAAACCTAGAGCCTGTGCAGGTGCCGGACAGCAATGGGACCTCGTGGGAGGAAGGGCCCCAAGTCACACTGGACACAGAGAGTGGGCCCCAGGAGAACCCATTCAAATGGTTATGGCTTGGGGGTCACCTCCAAAGCCTCCTGGGGCCTGTAGGCCTAGTTTTCTCAGCTACAAAAAGGGCTAATAAGGCATATGCTAGCTACTTGATTAATAAGGAGAAGACTGCTTAGCTAACTCCTAGGGCTGTTGTGTGGATCAAATGAGATCATATTTGTAAAGCATTCAGTGCAGTGTCTGGCACAGAGAAGGTCTTTAATAAACACTCATTTCCTTCCTTCCTTCCTTCCTTCCTTCCTTCCTTCCTTCCTTCCTTCCTTCCTTCCTTCCTTCCTTCCTTCCTTCCTTCCT
>JAJPUD010029230.1:0-14061 GCA_023553655.1 Myrmecobius fasciatus
GGTGTCTTTTTCATATCTCTTTTGCAGGGCACCATATCCTTCTTGCACTGATTTCAGTTTATTTTCCCATTTATCTTCCAGCTTTTTTTTGAGGTCCTTTATGCAATCTTCCAGAAAGGCCTTTTGAAAAGGGGACCAGTGATGGTCCTTGCTGATTTTCTCTGGAATTTTGTCTAAAGGAACCTCTGAATCCTGGGTGATCATCTCTTCTTTCTCTTTATAAAACCTGTCTATGGTGAGAGCTCTCTTTTGCTTCTTCATGTTTTTTTTTAGACAGCATGGATATCTCTTTAAGGTAGGGGAAAAAAATGGTGGATGAAAAGCTTTGCCCTGGGGCACTTCAGGGAGTTGACTTAAGGTGCTGGGCCAGTGGGGGCTAGGACTAAGTCTGAATTACTCCTTAAACAAGGCAAGTCTGCCAGAACACCTGCCCCCAATCAGGGCAGAGTGTCCCAAGTGCCTCAGATAAACTCCGGGTGTTTGGAATTTGGAGTTTGGGGTTTGGAATTTCTGCCACGATGAGCTGAGCCGAGTCCCACCCTCACTTCCGGCCTATACAGGAGTCGCTATTTATCTCTCTGTCTGAGTCCAACTAACCTGATATGAAGTTATCCAGAGAGCAGTGTCCAAATATTTGAGTTCGTTGACTTGAAGATCAGTTCAGAGGCTTATTTTATTGTTGATTTGAGAGAAGATCAGAGGAGAGGCAGAAAGTCACCTTTTCACTCCGCCCCCTCCCAACCATTTTTGTTACATAGTGAGTTCTTATTCCAGAAGTTGGAGTTTGTGACATCAAATACAAGATATTGGTTTGATAATTGTGTTTTTAATCTATTCTATTCTCTTATCTAATTTATTTCACTGATCCAACAATCTATTTCATCGTGTACCAAGTGGATTTGATGACTATTGAATTAATATAATTTTTCACATTTCATACTGCCAAGCTACCATCCTATGTATTTTTCCACCGATACCCTTGATATTATTAAACTTTTGTTCTTCCAGAATTTTGTTGTTATTTTTTCTAGTTCTATAAAATATTTTTTGGCAGTTTGATTTGAATGGCACTAAACAAGTAGGCAAATTCATGCAGAATCACCGTTTTTATTATATTAGCTTGGCCTATCCATGAGCAATTGATGTTTCTCCAATTGTTTCAATCTGACTTTATTTGTATCATATAATTTCTGTTGGGTTTTTTATTAATATGTTAGAATATAACAGTAGTTTTTCAGATATTGAAACAGTCCTGCATTCCAGGTATAATCCCTCTTGATTATAGAATATTATGCTGCTGGTAAGTTACTATAATTTTTTGGCTAATATTTTACTTAATTTTTTTGCATCAATATTCATTAGAGAGATTGTATTTTTTTCTCTGTTTTGGCCCTTCTTGATTTAGCTGTAGGTACCATATTTGTATCACAGAAGGAATTTGGCAGGACTCTTTTTTTCCTATTTTTCCAAATAGTTCACCTAATAGCGGAATTAATTATTCTTTAAATGTTTGGTAGAATTCACTTCTGAACCTATCTGTTCTTGAAGATTTTTTCTTAGGGAGTTGATTAAGGGCTTGTTCCATTACTTTTCCTAAAATGGGACTATTTAAATAATTTATTTCCTCTTCTAATAATCTGGGCAATATATATTTTTAAATATTCTTCCATTATAGATAGAATGTCAGACTTGCTGCCATATAGTTGGGGAAAATAGCTTCTAATTATTGCTTTAATTTATTTGTCATTGGTGGCAAGTTCACTCTGAATTTTTGATATTCTTGTTTTAATTTTGTTTTTGTTTTTCTTTCCTTTTTCTAATCAATTAACCATATGTCTATATATTTTTGTTTGTTTTTCCATTAAACCACTACTAAGTTTTACTTATTAGTTTAATAGTTTTCTTAGTTTCAATATTATTATTCTCTACTTTGAGTTTTGGGATTTCTAAGTTAATATTTAATTGGGGTTTTATTTTTTTCCTTTTTCTAACTTTTTTAGTTGATTGACCAATTCATTGATCTTTATTTTATTTATGTATTTATTTGGAGATATAAAATTTCCCCTAAGAACTGCTTTAGCTCCATGTCATAGGCTTTAGTATGTTTTCTCATTATTTTCATTCTCTTGAATGAAATTATGCATTGTTTCTTTGATTTATTGTTGGACCCTCCATTTTAAAAATTAGCTTATTTAATGTCTAATTTTTTTAGTCTATCTTTCCCTACCCCTGTACTGAATATAATTTTTATTACATTAAGATATGGAAAGGAAATATTTACAATTCCTGCCTTTCTGCAATTGATTGTGAGGGTTTTATGCCCAATATATATTCAATTTTTTTTATAGGTGCCATGAACTATCAAGAAAAATGTGTATTTCTTTCTGTCCCTATTTGATTTTCTCCAGAGGTCTATCATCTCTAGGTTTTCTAGGATTCTGTTAACAGTTATCCTCTTTCTTATTTAATTTGTTGTTAGATTTACCTGATACTGAGAGGGGAAGTTAACATCTCCCAGTAGTATAGTTTTGCTATTTCTTCCTGTAACTGGCTAGGGATTTATATGTTCTATCACTTGGCATGTACACATTTAGTATTTTACTACTTCACTGTTTACCTTACCCCTTAATCAAGATGTGTTTTCCATCCTTATCTTTTTAAATAAGATCTATTTTTAGTTTTACTTTATATGAGATCAAAATTGCTTCCCTTGCTTTTGTTGTTTTTACTTCAGCAAAAGCACAATAAATTCTGTTCCTTTTACCTTTTAATTTTAGTCTGCATGTGTCTTTCTGTGACAAAGGGGTTTTCTGTAAACAACATATTGCAAGATTCCATATCTTAATCCTCTCTGCTATTCACTTCCATTTTATGGGAGAATTCATCCCATTCACATTCACAGATATGATTATCATTTCTGAATTTCCCTTCATCCTATTTTCTCCAATTTATAATTTTCTTTTTCCTTTCCACCCTGTCCTTAGTGGGTTTTTTTCACCTTCCACACCTATTACTATATTTCCTATCACTTTGTCCCCCTTCTCTTAGTATTATTTTTTAAACCCCAGTCTACCCACTATCTCATCTTTTACCACCCTTTCCCCCCATTTCTTAACTTTTCCCCTAGTGTTTCTGATCTCCCTTCTACCCTGTCCCTCCATTTTCTTTCTTCTTTTTCCTCCTATTTCTTTATTCTATATATTTAGATAAATTTTTATATCCAACTGAACAATTATGCTATTCCCTCCAAGATCCAAAACTAATGATATCAATCTTAAGATAATCTCTCCCTCCCTTCTTTTTTTGCAATTGCAATAGGTCTTTTGCACCCATTATACTTACTCTTTCCTATTCTTCCAGTACAGACATTTTCCTACCCATTAAAGATTTTTTCTTTGATGTAATCACATCATATATCATTCATAATCACCTCCTCAGTCTATGTAATATCTCCCTTTTGTCTATCCCAGTGAGAGATACAGTTCTCAAGAATTAGAGATATTTTTCTCACCTACGGACATAAACAATTTATCCCTTAAATAATATATATTTCTCCAGGTTTACCTTTCTATGGTTTGCTTGAGGTCTGTGTTTGTACACTGGATTTTTTGTTGACTTCTGTTTTTTTTCAACAGAAATGATTGAAAATCTCTTACTTCATTGAAGGTCCATCACCTTCCCCAAAAGATGATGCTCAGATTGTCTTCATGGTGAGTGTGATAAGTGAAGACTTCACAGAGTCACTGGGATAAATTTGTTCAAACCTCCAACTTTTTTTGTTGGATGGAGATGCCCTTTCTCACAAGATCATAATAAAATTATTTTCCTCTTTCACCTTGACAAATCTTCTTAATTATTTGAATCAGTGGTCTTTGCCTCACAGAGTAGTTAATTCTTGGTTGTAACCCTAGATCCTTTGCCTTCCAGAGTATGGTATTAGAGGGTGCCAGATCCTGAGTAATTCTAATCATTGTTCCTTGATATTTGAATTGGTTTGGTTTGGCAGCTTGCAGTATTCTTCCTCTTTTGAGAAGTTAGTTTTGGTTCGGATTCGTTCCTGCAAATGACACACTGCAAAGGGTAGAAATGGATTTTATTCATAAAATACAGGGTATAGATTGCTTAGAATAACAACAGACATAAAATAATATACAGATAATACATAAGCATATAAATAAGATAATTAGAATAGAATAGAAAGACAAAGAAAACATCACCAATTCAGGGCATCACTGACTCTAATGTTCATGACTTGGGAATCCCAGTTCAGCAGCCTCTAAGTCCCGAATGAGAAGGTCCCAGGCAGAGTGTCCTCTCCATGGGTGAGATTCCAAAGAACTTCTAGTAGTTTGGGGTTTTTATTGCTAGAGAACAAAGAAGGCTGTGAGCCAAGTATCTTGGTCCCAGGATACTTTGTAAAGATACCCAAAAGTCAACATGTTTTATGACAACAAGGAGATACCATAGGGGGCTGCAAGGTATGTTTTAATTAACATCAGTACTGTGAGAATAGCCAGTTCTCCTCAGTAAGATTTATGTTCTCAGGAGTGGCTACCTCCTGGAAGAAAGAATACAGCCAAATCATGTAGGTATATCCAAGTATCATGTCCAAGAGTTCATATGAAGGACATATCTCCGTACAGGACTGAGTGAACTCACTAATAGGAGAAACTAATATTAATTAGATTCTACTTCACTTCCTTAAGATTGTAGTTCTGGAGTTTTGCAACAAAGTTCCTTGGGGTTTTCCACGTGGGATCTCTTTCCAAAGGTGAATGATGCATTCTTTCAATGAGTATTTCCCCCTTTGTTCCTAAAATATAGGGGTAGTTTTCCTTAATTACCTCTTGAAGAATGCTATCCAAGCTCTTCTTTTTTTGCTCATGGCCTTCTGTTAGGCCAATAATTTTTAAATTGTCTCATTTTGATCTATTTTTCAGGTCAGCTGTTTTGATAGTGTGTTATTTAACATTTTCTTCCATTTTTGCATTGTTTTTAGTTTGTTTGACTGATTCTTGCTGCCTTACAGAGTCATTAACTTCCATTTGGTCTGTACTAGTTTTTAATTTTTAATTTTCTTCAGGTAGCTTTTGTGTCTCTTTTTCTATTTGGTTAATTATATTTTTAAGGAATTGTTTACTTCAGATGATTTTTTCCCTTAATTTTCCAAGCTGTTGAGTCTCTCATGCATACCTCTCATTTCCTTTCTCATATTTTCATCTACCTCTCTTAATTGACTTTTAAAGTCTTTTATGAGCACTTCTAAGAAGCCTCTTTGGGTTTGAAATCAATTCATATCACTCTTTGAGATTTCTTCTGTGGACACTTTGTTCTCATCTGTGTTTATGTTTTGGTCTTCCCTTGGCATTCCCTTCACAATAATTGCTTTCTATGGTCAGACTTCTTTTCTGTTTCTTGCTCATTTTCTTTCCTTTTCTTTTGAAATTTCCTTTTTTCTTACTTTAAAAATTGAGTTCTTTTCCTGAGGTAAGAGGGTCACTGTCCCAAGCTTTCAGTACAGCTCTGAGCCTTGGTGTTGACACAGTCCCCTTGAGGCTACCTTTGCCTACTCATTTTAGGAAACAACCTGAGACTGGAAGCTACTCTACTGATCTGTTTCTTTACCAAGACAGGACTGAGGGTCTTAGTTGCTGATTTGCTGTGATTAAGATGCTCTCACTAGCTTTTCAGAGTCCATCTGAGCTGGGCTAAACTGCAGTGAAACTGACCTTTTTGAAGATTTTTTTTCAGTCTTTCTTGAGCTGGAGAGTGGTTTCATCCCATTACACTGTTCAGAGGCTTTGTTTAATTGGGTTTGCAAGGGAAACTGGGAGAGATAAAGCAGCTTCCTTTAATCTGCCATCTTGACTTAACCCCTGGAAGTCTCATGACAAAAGCTGTGTTTTTTATCCTATTATACTTCCATGTTGCTTCCCTTACTATTGCTTTGCTCTTTCTCCTATGTTATTTAGTATTATGTTTCAAATACCTTACATATTTCTATTATTCCATAGTGCAAACGCTTTAAGATGCTGATACTTGTTGCATATATTGTTATTACTTTATTAAGAAAAAGTTACATGGTCTGCCTTTTTTTTTAATACCAGAAGCTGAAACTGAGCACTAAATGTATTTGTATTTAGAGGAATTTCATCATAGCTTTAGTAGGACCCTTCAAATTAGAGTTGGAATGGGCATTGCAGAACAGAATGCCCAATATCCTCATTTTTACATGACAAAGCTGAGGCTTGAGAGAGTTTACCTGATTATCTAAAAATCACCCAGAAAATAGTCAAAATAAGATTACATATGGCACAGCATCCTCCATAGCATACCTGCCTCCTCCTAGTATAGGATGAGATAATGATAACATACTTTTCCTAAGATAATAAACATTCATTATGTTATTCTGAAAACTTGTTTGAATAGTAAAAACATAAGGTAAAAAGGTTTCTTCAAATATTTATGTGATACCCACTGCCAGGGTCAGGCAAACACTGACAAAACTACATCCAAAATAATTGGGATTGGCTGAGGGGAAAGTGTCAGAAATAATGGTATCAGTAAGCTTCACTACTGATTCATCATTGCCTAGCCTTCCTCAGTTATTTCCTCAGTACCCAGTCTAATTTCCTCAGTACCCAGTCAAATAACAAACATTTATTAATTACTATGTGATACAGGAAGCCAGATAACATAGTAATTAAATGTGATGCATTATGAATCAGGAAGATCCCAGTTCAAATCCTGCTTCAGTCACATATAATCTATTTGACACTGAAAAAGTCATTTAAATGCTGCCTACCTCAGTTTCCTGATTTGTTATAACTCTATTTATCTCACTTATAGGATTGTTACAAGGATAAAATGAAAAACTTGATCTAAATTTTGAAGAAAATATGTTTGGCAATTTGTATTAAGTGTCAATTTATAAAATTTCTTTAGAAACATAATTACAAAGAGTAAACATTCTGGCTCACACACAGGGAAATTAATATCTTCAAGCCACACTTCTCTTTAACAAATAGATCTATTCGATGAAGAGAATCATTCCTTCAATAGTACAATGGGTTAAGCATTTGAATAATGCTAGCCAAATGTTCTGTGGCTTGGCACTCTATACATTGTTCCACCTAATTACCTAGTTCTAAGATTAATCTCAGGCAAATGTTTACCCAATAGTGAAATGGAGAAGATGATGAAATCTACAAAATAGACGTAGTTCTTTTCCAGATTCCAGAATATTCAAATGATAATTTATTTGTACTTTTATTTTTTTCTGATTAATTAATTTTAACTTAAATCCAAATGCTACATATTGTATTTATAACTCTCCATCATTTTTTTTACTTCTTTATAAGATTTCTTCTGTTTTTCATTGTGTACTTTTTATTTTATTCTTCTTTTCCCTTCCTCCCTTTTTCCTCTCAACAAGTCTATAATTAAGAACACTATATATGTGTACATATATACACACATACATGCTATACATATTTATACATATATATACATATGATTATAATTCACATATATAGATAAATACCTATCTTCATATACATATGTACATATACATGAATATTTATGTAAAACTACATTTTTGTCCCCTATTTCTCTATAAGTGAATAAATTCTTTTTCCACAAATCCAAGTCTTTCCACATTTTTCTAACTTCACCAACTCATGATTTCCTACATTCCAACATTGTATTATGTAGTTATTTTAAATAGCCCAAAATAATATTGATTAATATAACTCACATCTAGTATAGTTTCCCTATTTTTTTCTTTTGGTTAAATCTATTTTATTTTTAATATTATCTTAGATCACAATTACTACCCAAGCTATTTTTACATAATAAACTTTAGTCCTGATCTTTATTTTATATTATTGTGTAATTGTTATTTCATATCCCTCTGGACTCCTCTGCTTTACTCTGCCTACGACCTGGCCTTCGCATTGCTTAACCTATCCCTCTTCCAAGGATCCCTTATTCTCTCCTCTGCTCTTTCCACTTACCTTCTTGTTTCTTTGTGAAATTATAAGACTTTTATAGATTTCCTAATAAATACATTATTCTCTATTTATCTCATTCCCATTAATTCATGCACCCTTCTCTACCTATGCTCTTATCCTATTTCATCACTCTATTTATAAATTTAAAAGAATTTTATTGCCTCTTAAATTGTGTTGTTCTCTCTTTAACCCAGATCTTATATAAGTGCAGTTCCCTCTAAAAAATCTCTCCCGTATTCACTCTCCCCGCCCTCACCTTACCTTCCTATTCCTTTCTAAATTAAGAGAACTTTTATGCATGTACAAAAAGAAAGAGGAGCAGCTAGGTGGTGCAGTGGTTAGAGTACCAGCCCTGGAGTCAGGAATACTTGAGTCAAATCTCGCCTCAGACATGTAACACTTCCTACCTGGGCAAGTCATTTAACCCCACCAGCCTCACCAAAAAAAAAAAAAAAAAAAAAAAAAAAAAAAAGCAGAAAGCATCAGACAAGCAGAGACTCAGAAAGGCAGACAGACAGATAAACACACACTCCCTCTTATACCTACACAATAGAGTTCCCTTTTTAACTCATTCCCAATAAGAATAAGGGCCAGAACAACAGTCCTCTTCCCATGTCACATTCCTCTATCTGATTTTTTCACTTTGCTCCTCTTTTGTACAAATAATTATTCTTTTTACCTTTCCTACATAGTTTTGCTTTTTAGAATCATATAATAATCAGGTTTATCCCAATCTTTCTTTCAAACTACCCAACTACTATGGAAAACTTAGACAAACAGTTTGCATTTTCACATATATAAAAAAAATAAACAGGTTGTTATTATTGAGTTTTTGTAATTAGCCTTTTATATTTATTTTATAATTCTTTTAGATTTTATATGCCAAATTTTCCATTACATTCAGATCTTTTTGTCACAAAATCCTGAAAGTTGGGCAATTCATTGATTATCTAAAGAGCACTGCTCTGCCCTAACTTGGATATTTTTACCTTTCTGCATTTGCACTGAGGCACTGTTTTGTCTTGTTTGTGGGGGATATCTTGATTTCAGAATTTTCTCTCATATTACAACATGTTCCCAGAGTACTATCCTGTCTACATATTTTTTAAAAGTAACCAATGATAAAAAAGGTTATTGTGAATAAATTAAAATAGCATAAAATCATTTTGAAACTAACCTTATTGACTTTTACAGAATTGTTAGGATGATTGATTAAGAGAAAATTTTTAAATAGCTTATCTTGATTTTTTATTAAAGCTTTTTATTTTCAAAAACATATGCATGGATAATTTTCAACATTCACCCTTGGGAAATATTGTGTTCCAATTCTTTTCTTCCCTTCCTCCCAATCCCTCCCCTAGACATCAAGTAATCCAATATAAGTTAAAGATAGATATTTTCATAATTATCATGCTGCAGAAGAAAAATCAGATCAAGAAGGAAAAAATGAGAAAGAAAACAAAATGCAAGCAAACAACAACAAAAAGAAGGAAAATACAATGTTGTGATTCACAGTCAGTCCCCACTCTTCTCTCTCTGGGTATAGATGGCTCTCTTCATCACAAGATCATTAGAACTGGCCAGAATCATCTCATTATTGATCAAAGAGAGTCACATACATCAGAACTGATCATTGTATATTCTTGTTGCCATGTACAATGAACTCCTGGTTCTGCTCATTTCACTTTGCATCATTTCATGTAAGTCTCTCCAGGCCTCTCTGAAGTCATCCTGCTGATTGTTTCTTACAGAACAATAATATTCCATAACATTCATATATCAAAACATTCAGCCATTCTCCAATTGATGGGCATTCACTCAGTTTCCAGTTTCTTGCCACTACAAAAAGGGCTGCCACAAAAAAATTTTGCACATGTGGGTCATTTCCCCTTCTTTATGATCTCTTTGGGATACAAGGCCAGTAGAAACACTACTGGATCAAAGGGTATGCACAGTTTGGTAGCCCTTTGTGCATAATTCCAAACTGCTTTCCAGTACAGTTGAATCAGTTCACAACTCTACCAACAAAGTATTAATGTGCCAGTTTTCCCACATTCTCTCCAACATTTGTCGTTATGTTTTCCTTTCATTTTAGCCAATTTGAAAGGTATGTAGTGACACCTCAGAGTTGTCTTAAATTACTGTGATTAAAAGTGAGTGAGAGCACCTTTTCAGATGAGTGGAAATGATTTCAATTTCATTTGAAAATTGTTCATATCCTTTGATCATTTGCTTATCTTGATTTTAATAAGGATTTGGAACAATTATCTCATGTTGGTATTAGTTTTGGACAAGATAAATATTTTAGGGGTGGAGGATAGAAACCAGTTGAATAAATATTTCTATAGACAGGGCATTAATGGAAAGTCTTTGATGGCATTGATCAGGGATCTGTGTTTAACACTATCTAGCACTTTTATTGTCTTTGATGACTTAAAGACATACCTATTTCATGCGAACAAATTATGAATCTGGAATACATAGCTAACACATTAGGTAATAGGATATGATAAAAAAAATCTCAAATTTTTTATTGCCACTTGTTATCTGTGTGGCCTTGAATGAGCCACTTAGCTTCTCAGAGTTCAGTTTCCTTTCCTGGAAAACGAGAAGTTTGAACTAGATCATCCCAAAGTTTCATTTTAGTCCTAGATTAAAGAATCTATCATTTAAGCAAGGATTCAAAGTATCAGGTTTCAATAAGGTCATTGGTAACAGGTTTTAATGTCAGAACTTCTTCAATAGCCATTCCCATTGAAACTCTATTAAATTATAAGTATTTTACTGCAGGGGTTTTGTTTATCTAACATTCCATTCATTCATTCATTCTTTTATAAAATAGCCATACTAAAGCACCTACTAAATCCAAAACACTATATTAAGAGATTGGCAAATTATTAAGTTAATTAAACCATGGTATGTGTTTTCACAGAGATTATAATATTGTGAAAAATATTTCTAGTGTCTATTATATCCCAAAAGCACTCAGCACCATCCCAAGGACTCAGCAAAAGTGACTAATCAGCATACTCCCTCTTCTAACCTCCTAAAATTAAAGGATTAATTAAATAATATATAAAATAATTAAATCTAATAACTGTCAATGTTTACATATGGTCTATTTTTTCTTTTTTCCATGAGGACTATTAAATGAAGAGGACCAATCAATCTGTTTTAAATTATTGTCATATTCTAATTTATATTATCATTTTATGATTATAATGCTGATGCTGCATAAGATCCTGTGATTTTTTCAAAGGAACATTTGCTACTCTTAGTACTGGAAATATTACAAAACATCTTGGGAAAAATGTTTTTTGTCTATGCTCTATACATATTTCTGTTACATAAACTGTCTAGAAGAAATATCCACCAAGTGTTGTATGTGCATTTTTGGCACTTATCTGTGTTTCTTAGCATGTCAAAATGGTTTATGTATAAAGGAATCAAGGAATATAAAAGATAATAAAAGATTACAAGATTATTATTTAAAAATTTAGAAGAGTAGAAAGGATTTAAACATAGCAAAAAATCAGATGGCCATTGCATACTTTGATTCAACCAATTCAAAGAAAAAGATTGAATTTATCAAGTTTACATTTGCATAATTGAAATCCTTGATACAATTTTTTGTACCTAATAATGCAATTATTTTTACAACATATACTTACAAATAATCTGCATTGTTGGTCAGATTCCTCAGTTTTCATGCATATTTAAGGAAAATAAGAAAGATAATTTCATTTTTTCCAAAGACAAGACTTAGATTCTCAGTGGACATATACGTTTGATTAGTTCAACGCTGCAACATTCTACACAGTTCAGCTAAAGTTATTGATCCAGCAATTTTAGGACACAAGACAATTCTTCCAAGGTTTTGCTGACATGCTGCTAATTTTGAAATCTACTTTTTATATAAGCACCAATATCTATTATGAATCTTAAAATTCAGTCATGCCATAAAGAAATATTTGTGAAGTACATAATTGAGATGTGTTTCTAGTTTGTCTCCACTACATATGATGCTTGCTGATGGTTTTAAGTAGATGCTATTAATCATTTTAAGGAAAAGCCCATTTCTTCCTATACTCTCTAATGTTTTTAATAGGAATGGGTGTTGGACTTTATTGAATGCTTTTTCGGCATCTATTGAGATAATCATATGATTTTTGTTAGTTTGGCCATTAATATAATTGATTATGCTAATAGTTTTCCTAATATTGAACTAGCTCTACATTCCTGTTATAAATCCCACTTGGTCATAATGTATTATCCTGGGGATGACTTTCTGTAATCTCATTGCTAATACCTTATTTAAAATTTTTGCATCAATATTCATTAGGGAAATTGGTCTATAGTTTTCCTTCTCTGTTTTCATTCTACCTAGTTTAGCTATCAGCACCATATCTGTATCATAGAAGGAATTTGGTAGTATAACGTCTTTCCCTATTCTTTCAAATAATTTATATAATATTGGAATTAACTGTTCTTTGAATGTTTGGTAGAATTCACATGTAAATCCATCTGGCCCTAGAGATTTTTTCTTAGGGAGTTGAGATGTGTTTCTAAATCACAGTCCTAATGATATCCATGTCTGCTCCAATTGCTTCTTATTTTCTGTTAGAGGAAATATGGAGACCTTAGCCTGGCATCTAAGGACCTCCACAATCTGGGTCTGGTCTACATTTCTAGCTTTAATGTATATTAATCCTCTTCAGGGCCTCTAAAGTTAAATTTCTCCCATTTTTCTTTAGCACCTGGGCTGGAGTTCTCTTTTAAATTCAATCACATTTTTTACCATATAACTCTCTCACTCAAAGTAGAATGTAAAAGTTTGGATTAGTTTTGAGCTCAGATCTTCCTGAATCTAGACCCAGTGCTATGTTCATTGAAACATTTAGCTTTCCTTAATATAGTAAGTACTTAATCAACATCTTCCCAAAATTTAGCACCTCCTTCCTCACTAAATTGCTTCCTTCTCAGTGTTTATATTTACTTAAATAAATACAAACTATATGGTAATATATCCTGAAGCTTCCACAGCATCTGGGGTTTTTCTACTTTAGAATACCCAAACATCTCTACAGCATTTTCATTCTGGAATATTTTTAACAGGATGATTTCCATACAAAGTGCATTTTATTCATTAATCTTTTAATAAGTATTTATTGAATAAAAATTCCTAACTCATATAATTATCTTTCTGATCAAATGACACAATATAAGGGAATTTTTAAAAGTGAGGAATAGACAGATAGATATGGCTATAGATATAAATATACATGTATATATGTATTTTGTATGTATGAATAGGTCTATATAATAGGTTATGATATCTTATTCTATTTAAAAATAATTCACCTAAATAATCAAGAGCTCTTTGTAAAATTTTTGTGAGAATATTGTACATAATTTAAAATTCCATTGATGAATATATCAGAAAAGAATTGACAGATTTTTCTTTTTTTTATAAAGCTTTTTATTTACAAAACATATGAGTGACCTTTCAACATTGACCTTTGCAAAAAACTTTTTTTTCCCAAGCTTTTCCTTTTCTTCCCCCCACCCCCCACCCTTGATGACCAGGTATCTAATACATGCTAAATAGGATAAATTATATGACAAATTCAATACATGTATACATATCTAAACAGTTATCTTACTGCACAAGAAACATCAGATCTAGAAAGAGAAGAAGGAAAAAACAACCTAAGAAGGAAAACAGAATGCATGGAAATATTCACAGAAAGCATTAAAATGCTGTGTTGTGGTTCACTCTCAGTTCCCACAGGCCTCTCTCTGGATGTATATGGCTATCTTCATCGCAGCACAACTGGTTTGAATCACATCATTGTTGAAGAGAACCATGTCCATCAAAATTGATCATCGTATAGTCTTGTTGGTGTGTATAATGTTCTCCTGGTTCTGCTGATTTCACTCAGCATCAGTTCATGCAAGTCTCTCCAATCCACTCTGAAATCCTTCTGTTGGTCATTTCTTACAGAACACTAATATTCCATAACATTCATATACCATAATTTATTCAGCC
>JAJPUD010029231.1:0-14061 GCA_023553655.1 Myrmecobius fasciatus
ATTAACCAACTCCCTAAGAAAAAATCTCCAGGGCCAGATGGATTTACATGTGAATTCTACCAAACATTCAAAGAACAATTAATTCCAATACTATACAAACTATTTGAGAAAATAGGGACAGAAGGTATACTTCCAGAATCCTTCTATGAGACCGATATTGTGCTGATAGCTAAACCAGGTAGGGTGAAAACAGAGAAAGAAAACTATAGCCCCATTTCCCTAATGACTATTGATGCAAAAGTTTTAAATAAGATATTAGCAATGAGATTACAGAAAGTCATCCCCAGGATAGTACATTATGACCAAGTAGGATTTATACCAGGGATGCAGGGCTGGTTCAATATTAGGAAAACTATCAGCATAATTAATTATATTAATAACCAAACTAACAAAAACCATATGATTATCTGCATAGATGCAGAAAAAGCCTTTGATAAAATCCAACACCCTTTCCTATTAAAAATACGAGAGAATATAGGAATAAATGGGCTTTTCCTTAAAATGATCAGTAGCATCTATTTAAAACCATCAGAAAGCATCATATGTAATGGAGACAAACTAAAACCATTCCCAATAAGATCAGGAGTGAAACAAGGCTGCCCACTGTCACCATTACTATTTTATATTGTATTAGAAATATTAGCGTTAGCAATAAGAGAATTAAAAGAGATAAAAGGAATCAGAGTAGGTAATGAAGAAACCAAATTATCATTCTTTGCAGATGACATGATGGTATACTTAGAGAACCCTAGAGACTCAACTAAAAAACTACTAGAAACAATTCACAACTTTAGCAAAGTGGCAGGATTCAAAATTAATCCACATAAATCATCAGCATTTTCATATATTACCAACAAAGTTCAGCAGCAAGAGATACAAAAAGAAATTCCATTCCAAATAGCAGATGATAGGATAAAATATTTGGGAATCTATCTGCCAAGAAAAAGTCAGAAAATATACGAACTAAATTACAAAACACTTTCCACGCAAATAAAATCAGACCTAATCAATTGGAAAAATATTAAGTGCTCATGGGTAGGCAGAGCAAACATAATAAAAATGACAATACTACCCAAACTAATCTATTTATTTAGTGCCATACCAATCAAACTCCCAAGAAATTATTTTACAGATCTAGAAAAAATAGTAGCAAAGTTCATTTGGAAGAACAAAAGGTCAAGGATTTCAAGGGGATTAATGAAAAAAAAGGCAGATGAAGGTGGCCTTGCTGTAGCAGATCTAAAACTATATTATAAAGCAGCGGTCCTCAAAACGGTTTGGTACTGGCTAAGAAATAGAGCAGTCGATAAGTGGCACAGGATACGATATCAGGACTATCTAGGCAATAACCTTAACAATCTAGTATTTGATAAACCCAAACACCCCAGCTTTTGGGATAAATACTCAGTATTCGGCAAAAACTGCTGGGAAAATTGGAAACTAGTGTGGAAGAAATTAGGGCTTGACCCATACCTAACACCACATACCAAGATAAGATCTAAATGGGTTCATGATCTAGATATAAAGAGGGACTGTGTAAGCAAGTTAGAGGAACGTAATGTAGTTTATCTCTCAGACCTGTGGAGATGGAATAAATTTAAGTCCATAGAAGACCTGGAACTCCTAATTGAACACCAGATGGATAATTTTGATTATATTAAGTTAAAAAGTTTCTGTACAAACAAAACAAATGCAGACAAGATTAGGAGGGAAGCATCAAATTGGGAAATCATCTTTTCATTTCATGGTTCTGATAAAGGTCTCATTTCTAAAATATATAGAGAATTGTCTCATATATATAAGAATTCAAGCCACTCTTCAATATATAAGTGGTCAAGGGATATGAACAGACAATTTTCAGATGATGAAATTCAAACCATCTCTAGTCATATGAAAAGTTGCTCCAAATCACTATTGATCAGAGAAATGCTAGTTACGACAACTCTGAGGTACCACTACACACCTGTTAGATTGGCTAAAATGACACGAAAAGATAACGATGAATGTTGGAGGGGATGTGGGAAAACTGGGACACTAATACATTGTTGGTGGAACTGTGAATGGATCCAACCATTCTGGAGAGCAATTTGGAGCTATGCTCAAAAAGTTGTCAAACTGTGCATACCCTTTGACCCAGCAGTGTTTCTACTGGGCCTATATCCCAAAGATATCTTAGAGGAGGGAAAGGGACCCACATGTGCAAGAATGTTTGTGGCAGCCCTTTTTTAGTGGCTAGAAACTGGAAACTGAAGGGATGCCCATCAATTGGAGAGTGGCTGAATAAATTATGGTATATGAATGTTATGGAATATTATTGCTGTGTAAGAACGACCAGCAGGATGATTTCAGAGAGGCCTGGAGGGACTTGCATGAACTGATGCTGAGTGAAACGAGCAGAACCAGGAGATCATCATACACAGCAACAACAGTATTAAATGATGATCAATTCTGATGGACATGGCTCTCTGCAACAAAGACTTGTCTCAAACCAGTTCCAATTGTTCACTGAAGAAAACCATAAACACCCAGAGAGAGGGAAATGAAATATGGACCACAACCTAACATTTTCTTGATCTCTATTGACATTTGCTTGCATTGTGTTGCCTTTCTCTGATTCTTTTTTTTTCTCGTAGATAGGATTTTTCTTGCATAACTTCTCAAGCATTTCAACATTATTAACATGTAGTGGACTTCCTGCCATCTAGGGGAGGGGAGGGACTGGGGGTAATATTTGTAATGGAAAGCTTTGTAAAGATCAATGTTGGGGAACTACCCATACATATGTTACACAAATAAAAAGCTTTAAAAAAAAAAAAAAACTCCATACTTAGTGTAGTTAGTTGGTGCAGTGGATAGAGCACCAGCCCTGAAGTTAGGAGGACCTCAATTCAAATCTGCTCTCAGACACTTAACACTTCCTAGCTATGTCCTGTGCAAATTGCTTAACCCCAATTGCATCAGCTAAAAAAAAATTAATACTCTATTAACAATTTAAATTAAAAAAAACAATTGGTACTTAATTTTTTTTGTCAAATTCGATTTAATAATATCATCTTCATGATGTGTGCTGGTGAATTTTTACTAGTAACTTACAATGAGAAAATCAAAGGGTTGTGGATAGACTACTTGTCTGTTCATTAAAGTTACCTTCTTATTCAGTAATTTTGGACAAAATGAGAACTTAGTAAATACTCCAAAGACTACCCAGAATAATTTGGTTATTATTATCATTGCTCTTAATGTAGCATTACCCTCCTAGCCACCCTTTATTGGAAAATGTATTTTCTCTTACTGAATAGCAAGCAGGTTGCCTAGCTTTATAACTATGATTTTATCTCTTGATTGCAGTTCATGCCATACATCTAGATTTTAAACTTACATTGATAAGATGAAATGACTATCAGGATCCACTAATCACTTAGTCACACATTATTTCTAGAAGACAACAAGCCACATTGGGTTGCCTCAGAAAGAATCACAGGATTCAGCTCTGTCCTTCTCAGACAATTGCTATTTTTTCTTCATGTCATCCTATGATTTACTTTATTTGAAGTCATGTTTGACTACTCATGTTTTCCTCTCTACTCTACCATGGCTGGTACTGACATCATGACTCTGCTCTGACTTTCCTATAGTATATGATATTTAGTAAGAGGGCACCAGCTAGTAATCTTAGCTCCATGTAGGGGACCACCATCTCAGTTATTAATAGTTATTTCACTTGAAAGAAGTTCTTTTCAATTGGCACTTGGTTCCCCTGTGATTGTCATTGGGGGAGTTGTTGCCTTGTTTAATCATAGCTTAACTACAGTGGAGTAACCACATTTTGCCCCATGGTGTTGAATTGAAAGGGTGCAATATATAACCATAGTTCTTCAGTAGCATAGAATTGACATAACTTTGCTTCTAGTTACCAAGTATTATTAGCTGACATAGAAAGTTGACATCATTTAAATGAACTCCTCCTCCATGATGATTCTGCTGATTCCAATACCTGTCACATGGTATTTCCAATAATACATTACCTCCTGCTGACATCCTAGCATATTTGTTTTCCTTTAATTTTTCACCCCTGACAACTAAGTATGAACTTCCTCTTATTTACCAAGAGTGCAAAAATGTCTCTTTTGGCTTTGAGCTTAATTTATTTTCTGCCAATATCATTAGCTTAGTTCTGAGATTGTTGGTTCTAATGAGGAAACAGTCTGATAAATTTCTAAAAGAACAGGGATGGGGTATTACATAGATTAAAGCTGGTGCTACACAGAATAGATAAATTGATCTTCATTGAACTTTTAAAAAGGAATCAGACAGAAATGAGCTTTGTTAGTGTAAAAATAAAAGCTTTGGAATTATTATTTTGTTAGTAAGTATTTCACATATGCAGGTGGGTTACACACCCAGCAGTCATGGATACCAAGGTTATTATCACAGCCACCATCAGAGAAACAGAGGAACATGGAAGATCTGGAAAAAAAAAAACAGTGAGAAAAATGTTATCAGTTTGAACACAACAGTGATAATTAGAAATTAGACAAGAAATTATTGTGAAATATGTGTATGAAAAAGTATATAAACTATTTTAAGGAAAAATCAAAACAGGAGTAATTTGGATTGGTAATTATCCAAAACATTTTAGATCACTCAAAAAGCAACATAGGAGTCTTTGGTAATGTACCTTGCAGTGCTGATAGAGTAGGGGATTAGTGGGGATACACCTTAAATTAGTTTTAGTAATAATGAATCCAATACCTTAAAAAAAGCAATGATCAACCAGATTTTTTTTTTGTTTCCCCAATGTGCAATTAAGTACCAGTACTGGAGACAATGAGAGCAAACTATTGTCATCACTTTCTGGTATCCCTCCTAGATAACCAAATTTGATGCATCATTTGGTCTGCATAGCTGGCTCCAACTCTATATTTTGTTCCTTAGAAAAACATTAGCTTTCACTTAGAGAGGGATTTCCAGTCTATAGAATGCTTTGCTTACAAGAGCATGTAATTAGTATAAATAATTCTTATTTTATTTGTGAATAAATTGCCTCATACATGAAATGATTTGCTGATGATCTCACATGGCCAATGAATATCAGAGTTATGAGTTGATCCTAGATCTGCTAAACTCAAGTTTAGCGAGCTTTCCATTATATCACACTAGATATTTTTTGATGATTCAGCTCCATTTGCCATAAAACTCAAGCAGCTGACATTTAACTTAATCATTTCTCTCTATAACATACCCAATAAGTGATCTAGCTGAATTTTGCTTGATGACATCTAAAGAAGAATATTAATCTTCCCAATATGAACCCATTTTACTCTCTTATACCTATTTATTAACAAGTGAACTTATAGCTTTTGTCAAGACTAAATTTATCTCATTATTCATTGCTCTTAGTTTGTAATAGACTGTAATATAGAAGGGCTATCCATATATATATATACATATATATATGCATATATATATATATATATGTGTGTGTGTGTGTGTGTGTACAATCTGTTATGTGTGTGTATGTATGCATGTGTATTTTCTTTTTTCTTTTTTGCATGATCTAAGAGCCAAAGTATGACCTTATACTTAAGTAATGCTGGTAACTAGAACTGTATAAACCTAACCAGCTTCACATGGAAATTAATGTTTGTCTTCTGATGCTTAAAAGTATACTGGTATATTAATATACTATCCTTAGGATGTAGACCATAGGAACAACTCATAAAGTAATTAATACCTAAGAAAATCTGCTCCTTCTATTACCTTTTTCAAAGGGTTTTGGAACACAGCTGTAATACTCAAAGGGAAATACATTTAAAACAAAAACTTGTAGATTAGTTTTATATTTTAAAAGAACATTTAAAACATGATCTATTTCATTTCTTATAAAGATAAAAGCTTTTTTAGCTTTTCTTTAAATATGAATATATATGTGAAATTAAAATAATTTTTCTTTTTTTACTGAAAGAAAGGAAAATTCTGATTTCATGACAGGATGTATTTCCTGGAATTATCTTTTTTTTTCCTCTTGGCAATTATTATGTTCATACTTTATATGAAATGTCTAGAGATAACGGTTTAATTTAGATTAATAGGATAATTATTGGGTGACAAACGAATGCCAAATAGTTTTGAAGAACCACTTTAAGATGGAGTTCTTGGCATGACATTGGTTATCTATTATGTAGAAAACTTGACTTTTGAACTCTAGCAATATTTCTCAAGAATCATCTGAGATACATATTTAATATGTACTACAATTGTGCTTCTTTCATAAATATTTTATATTCTTCATTGAATGTTTTAATTCAGCACATTAAGTATTTTTTAACCAATTAGTTGTGTGCTGTATAAGAGATATAACAACAAAGACAAAGAAAGATGAAGCAATCCCTGACCTGGAGGAACTTAGAAACTATTTCCCTACCCTGGATTATACTTTCTTATGGAATCATGTGGACTTAGAGGACCAACATCCCTAAACTCATGAAAGTAAAAATAAACATGATACTAAGCAAACCTCCAATTATTCAATCAATAAATATTGATTAAGCACCTCTTATGCAGCAGATATTGATCTAATTATTGTAAATGGAAAAAAAGGCAAAAGGTAGCCCTTCCCCTCAAGGAGTTCAAAATCAATGCAAATAGATACAAAACAAAGGATACATTAAATAAGAAATGATAGATAAAAGGTATTATAATTAAGAGGTATTGGGCTCTAGAAGAAAGGCTTCTTATAGTTGTTGGGACTTTATCTGGAATTTTAAAGGAAGCCAGGGAAAATATTAAGTGAAGATGAGGAGAAAGAAATTTCCAAGCATGTGGGACAGTCACAAAAAATACCTGGAGGCAAGAGATAGGAATTACTTTTGGAATAGTAAATAGACTAGGGTCAATGAATCAAAGAGTATTGGGCATAAATGAGGTTTAAGAAGAATAAAAAGGGAGGGATGGGAGAGGGTATTAAGACTTTAGACTGAAAATAACAACAAAACAGAATTTTGCATTTGAATCTGGATTTAATATAGAATAGCTGCAGTTTATTCAATAAGATGATAGTGTTTTGAAAACATAGAGAGAAGGGAGTACCAGATTGGAGAAGGTCATCAATAGTGTCAAAACCTACACCGACATCAAGGAGAAAAAAAAATAGAAGAAAGAATTTTGGATTGGAAAACTCAGAGATCACGGCTGTTTCCAGGAGAAATCAGTTTTGGAAGAAGGAATGACAGAATGTAAAAGAATATCTTGCTAAAGGGGACTACAAATAATGAAGTAATATAAATATTAAACATTTATACACCAAGTAGTATAGCATCTAAATTCTAAGAGAAGTTAAGAAAAGCACAAGAAATGCATAGCCAAACTATATAGTAGTGGGGAATCTCAACCTTGCTCTCTCAGAACTAGATAAATTGAACTACAAAATAAACAAGAAAAAAGTTAAGAAGATAAATAGAAGTTTAGAAAAGTTAAGTATGACAGAGCTGTGGAGAAAATTGGATGAAGACAGAAAAGAGTGTACTTTTTTCTCAGCATCTCATGCAACCTATACAAAAATTGACCATAGATTAGGGCACAACAACCACAAAATCAAATGCAGAAAGACAGAAATAGTAAATGCATCTTTTTTCATATCATGATATGATAAGAATTACAATGTAATAAAGGGCTCAGTAAAATAGACCAAAATTAATTGGAAACAAAATAATCTGATGCTAAAGAATGGGTGGGTGAAGCAACAAATCATAAACACAACCAATAATTTCATTGAAGAGAATGACAATAATGAGACAACAAACCAGAATGTATGGGATGCAGCCAAAAAAGTTCTTAGGGGAAGTTTTATATATCTACATGCTTACTTGCATAAAATAGAGAAAGAAAATATCAATGAATTGATTGTGCAAATAAAAAAGCAAGAAAAAGAACAATTAAAATATCCCAATTAAATACCAAATTTGAAATTCTGAATTAAAAGAAGAGATTAATAAATTGAAAGTAAAAAAGAAACTTACTGAACTAATAAACAAAACTAATCATTGGCTCTATGAAAAAAACAATAAAATATAAAACTTTAGTTAATTTGTTTAGAAAAAGGAAAGAAAGACATCAAATAGTTAATACCAAAAATGAAAAGGTAGAAATTTCTATCAATGAAAAGTAATCTATACCAATAATTAGGGGCTATTTCATTCCACTGTATGCCATTTAATATAATATGGCAGTCTAAGTGAAATAGAGGAATACCTACACAAATATAGATTGATCAGATTAAGAGAAGAAGAAATAAATTATTTTTTATTAAAACTTTTTATTTGCAAAGCATATGTATGGGTAATTCTTCAGCATTAACCCTTACAAACTTTCTGTTACAAATTTTCCTCCCCTACTCCCCACCCCTCCCCTAGATGGCAGGATATCCACTACATGTTAATTATGTTAAAATACTTGACAAATCGAATATATGTATACATATTTCCACACATCATTTTTGTTCAAGAGAAATCGTATCTACAAAAAAGAGAAATCAGAGAAAGGAAACACAATGCAAGCAAACATCAATAGAGAGCATGAAAACGTTATGTTCTGGTCCACATTTCACATCCCTCTCTCTGGGTGTATATGGCTTTTTTCACTGAACAATTGGAAGTGGTTTGAAACATTTCATTGTTGAAGAGAATTGATCATCATATAATCTGGGTATAATGATCTCTTGGTTCTTCTCCTTTCACTCAGCATCAGCTCATGCAAGTCTCTCCAGGCCTCTCTGAAATCATCCTGCTGTTCGTTTATCACAGAACAATACTCCACAACATTCATATACCATAATTTATTCAGCCATTCTTCAATTGATGGGCATCCATTCAGTTTCCAGTTTCTAGCCACTACAAAAAGGGCTGCCACAAACATTCTTGCACATGCAGAACCCTTTCCTTCCTTTATGATTTCTTTGGGATATAAGCCCAATAGAAATGCTGCTGTGTCAAAGGGTATGCACAGTTTGAGAACTTTTTGAGCATAGTTCCAAATTACTCTCCAGAATGGCTGGATCGGTTCACATTTCCACCAACAGTGCATCAGTGTCCCAGCCTTCCCACATCTCCTCCAACATTCATCATTAACTTTTCCTGTCATTTTAGCCAATCTGACAAGTATGTAGTGGTACCTAAGAGTTGTCTTAATTTGCAAGAAATAAATTATTTAAATAGTCTCATTTTAGAAAAAAAAATAAAATTGAACAAGCTATTAATCAACTCCCTAAGAAAAAATTTCCAGGACCAGATGGATTTACATGTGAATTCTACCAAACATTTAATGAACAATTAACTCCAATACTATATAAACTATTTGAAAAAATAGGGAATGAAGGACTTCTATTAAATTCCTTTTATGACGCAGACATGGTACCCATACCTAAAACAGGTAGAAGGAAAACAGAGAAAGAAAATTATACACAAATCTCCCTAATGAATATTGATGCAAAGATCTTAAATAAAATATTGTCAAAGAGAATACAGCAAGTTATCCCCAGGACAATATGTCATGAAGAAGTAGGATTTTTAACAGGAATGCAGGACTGATTCAATATTAAAAAAAAAACTGTTAGTATAACTGACTATATCAATAACCAAACTAACAAAAATTATATGATTTTCTCAATAGATGCAGAAAAAGCATTTGACAACATCAAATCCCCACTCCTATTAAAAACACTAGAGAGTATATAAATAAATGAATTTTTCTTTAAAATGAACAGTAGGCTTGAGGGAGGTGGTCACCAAAGCAAAACACTGGGGAGGAGGGAAGGAAGAAAAGGAAAAGGAAAGAAAAAAAACATAACTTTGGGTAAATGAGATGGTAGGAAATACAGAATTATTTATTTTAACTGTGAATGTGAATGAGATGAACTCTCCCATAAATTGAAAGTGAATAACAGACTGGATTAAAAGCCAGAAACTTATAATATGCTGTTTATAGAAACACATCTAAAACATAAATATATATACAGAGTGAAGGTAAAGGGCTGGAGCAGAATCTATTATGCTTCAAGTGAATAAAAAAAAGCAGGGGTAGCAATCCTGATATCAGATCAAGTGAAAGCAAAGATATATCTAATTAAAAGAAAAAAAGGAAGGACACTGTATCTTATTTGAGGGTACCATAGATAATGAATCAATTTCAATAGTAAACATACATGCACCAAGTGGTATTGTATCCAAATTCCTAGAAGATAAATTAAGATAGATGCAAGAAGAAATAGACACAAAAAACTATATAGTGGGGGATTTCAACTTTGCTTTCTCACAATTAGATGACTCAAACCACAAAATAAATAAGGAAGAAGTAAGGGAGGTAAACAAAATGTTAGAAAAGTGGTGTTCCTTCCGGGGGTGGAGCCATGGTGGCAGAGATCAGACAGGAGTCTCTGTAACCTCCTCTAACCTTCCCTCAAACCAACAACATATGAAGCCTCTAGACTGAATTTGAAGCAAAAATATCCACAATATCTGGAGGACAACACAATTCTAGAAGAAGATACTCTGGAAGAACCTCAAAACAGGTCTGTTTTAATTGGGCAGGGGGGTGGTCTGCTGAACCCAGACTGCAGTGCAGGGAGACAGGGCAGGGAGCTGGAGCAGGGACCTGGAACAGGAATCGAAACAGGAGTGGGAGCGTTGTGCTTTTCACACACCTGGGAGTCTTCTGGGGGCCACTTGGGCCAATCTGTCCTGATTGTGGGCAGGTGGTTTGGGGGGGGTCTGCCTTTTGTGGGGGGTAGATTGTGAACCACTGAACCCCTGATGAGCATCTAGCTGCCATTACACAGCACCCTAGAGTGATCAATCAATCAGCAGGACTGATCAGCACCAGAAATAATTCAATCAGCTGAGCTGCCCAGTACCTGAAATAATTCAATCAGCAGAACTGCCCCAGGGTGAACTAAAGCAGAACTGCCCAGCACCTGACATAATTCAATCAGCAGAACTGCCCAGTTCCTGAAATAACTCAATCAGCAGAACTGCCCCAGGGCAAATTAAAGCAGCTGTCCCACCTTTGCTCTAAACAGACCTCACACCTTTAAAAAAAATGAATAAAAAACCAAAAAGAGCTCTCACCATAGACAACTTTTTTGGAGACAGGGAAGAACAGACCTCAAATCCTGAGGCCCCTAAAGGTAAAGCAACTCCAGAGAAAGCCCCAAAGAGAGACATAAACTGGTCTCCATGTTACAAGGCTTTCTTTGAAGATTGCATAAAAAAATCTTAAAAGAGAGTGAGAAGAAACATGGAGAAATGAAATGAGATCACTGCAAAATAAAGTAGAAAAAATGAAAAAAATGGAAAAAGAATACAATGAACAAAAAAATGTAATTGGTCAATTGCAAAAGGAACTAAAACAGTAACTGAAGAAAATAAGACATTAAAAATTAGAATCGAACAATTGGAAATGAATGACTCATCAAGACTTCAAGAATCAGTCAAACAAAACAAAAAATGAAAAGATAGAGAAAAACATGAAATACCTCCTAGGAAAAACAACTGACATGGAAAATAGATCTAGGAGAGACAATCTAAGGATTATAGGGCTTCCTGAAAGCCATGATAAAAAACAAGAACCTAGACAATATCTTCCAGGAAATCATAAAAAAAACTGCCCTGATATTTTAGACCCAGAAGGCAAAATAGTCCTTGAAACAATCCACCAATCACCTCCTGAAAGAAAACCCAAAATTAAATCCCCCCCAGAAATATCATGGCTAAATTCCAGAACTATCATACCAAGGAAAAGATATTACGAGAAGCCAGAAAGAAACAATTTAAATATTGGGGAGCCACAAGTAGGATCACACAGGACCTAGCAGCTTCTATGCTGAAGGATCGAAGGGTCTGGAATCAGATATTCCGAAGGGCAAAGGAACTTGGATTACAGCCAAGAATAAGTTACCCAGCTAGAATGAGCATTATCTTCCAGGGAAGAAGATGGTCATTCAATGATATAAGAGAATTTCACCTATTTCTACTGAAAAGACCAGAACTGAACAAAAAATTTGATCTACAAACAGAGAACACAAGAGAAACATAAAAAGGTAGCAAGGAAAAAAAAGTCTTGAGAACTATATTCATGTTATAGATACTTATAGAATGAGGGTTGATTTTATGAATCTATTATTAAATTGTGATTATGATATGATTACTGTGATTTTATGATTATGATATGATTATTGTGATTATATGATTATTATGATATGATAAACTGAAAAAAGAAATTAGAGGTAGATAAGGGATAACACTGGAAGAAGAGGAAAAGGAGGTAAAATAAGGGAAATTATATCACATGTACAGGCAAAGAAAACCTTTAATGATTGAGGGAAAAAAGGGAGGGGAATGAGAATTTGGTTAATCTCCATCTCATCAGATTTGGCTCAGAGGGAATAATAGACATGATAAGGGAGAACTTTCCTCCAATGAAGAGGAAATTAAAGCAATAATTAGGAGTTACTTTGCCCAACTTTATGCCAGTAAGTTTGAAAATCTGAATGAAATGGAGGAATATCTACAAAAATATAGATTGCTGAGGTTAACAGAAGAAGATATAAATTATTTAAATAGTCCCATATTAGAAAAAGAAATAGAACAAGCCATTAACCAACTCCCTAAGAAAAAATCTCCAGGGCCAGATGGATTTACATGTGAATTCTACCAAACATTCAAAGAACAATTAATTCCAATACTACACAAACTATTTGAGAAATTAGGAACAGAAGGTATACTGCAAGAATCCTTCTCTGAGACCGATATGGTGCTGATAGCTAAACCAGGTAGGGTAAAAACTGAGAAAGAAAATTATAGACCAATTTCCCTAATGAATATTGATGCAAAAATTTTAAATAAGATTTTAGCAATGAGATTACAGAAAGTCATCCCCAGGATAATACACTATGACCAAGTAGGATTTATACCAGGGATGCAGGGCTGGTTCAATATTAGGAAAACTATCAGCATAATTAATTATATTAATAACCCAATTAACAAAAACCATATGATTATCTGCATAGATGCAGAAAAAGCCTTTGACAAAATCCAACACCCTTTCCTATTAAAAACACTAGAGAGTATAGGAATAAATGGGCTTTTCCTTAAAATGATCAGTAGCATCTATTTAAAACCATCAGCAAGCATCATATGTAATGGAGACAAACTAAAACCATTCCCAATAAGATCAGGAGTGAAACAAGGCTGCCCACTGTCACCATTACTATTTATTATTGTATTAGAAATGTTAGCTTTGGCAATAAGAGAAGAAAAAGAGATAAAAGGAATCAGAGTAGGTAATGAAGAAACCAAATTATCACTCTTTGCAGATGACATGATGGTATACTTAGAGAAACCTAGAGATTCAACTAAAAAACTACTAGAAACAATTCACAACTTTAGCAAAGTGGCAGGATTCAAAATTAATCCACATAAATCATCAGCATTTTTATATATTACCAACAAAGTTCAGCAGCAGGAGTTACAAAAAGAAATTCCATTCCAAATAGCAGATGATAGCATAAAATATTTGGGAATCTATCTGCCAAGGAAAAGTCAGAAACTATACGAACTAAATTACAAAACACTTTCCACACAAATAAAATCAGACCTAATCAATTGGAAAAATATTAAGTGCTCATGGGTAGGCAGAGCGAACATAATAAAAATGACAATACTACCCAAACTAATCTACTTATTTAGTGCCATACCAATCAAACTCCCAAGAAATTATTTTACAGATCTAGAAAAAATAGTAGCAAAATTCATTTGGAAGAACAAAAGGTCAAGGATTTCAAGGGGATTAATAAAAAAAAAGGTAGATGAAGGTGGCCTTGCTGTACCAGATCTAAAACTATATTATAAAGCAGCGGTCATCAAAACCATTTGGTACTGGCTAAGAAATAGAGCAGTCGATCAGTGGCACAGGATAGGTTATCAGGACAACCTAGGCATTAACCTTAACAATCTAGTGTTCGATAAACCCAAAGACCACAGCTTTTGGGATAAATACTCTCTATTTGGC
>JAJPUD010029232.1:1472-14060 GCA_023553655.1 Myrmecobius fasciatus
AATGGAAATGGATCACAGACTATGTGAAGGGGAATAAGGTGTAAAAAAACTGCAAAACAAGAAGCCCAGTTATGGAGGCCTTTAAAAGCCAAACAGAGGGCTTTACAAAGAGCCACTGGATCTTAATGGGTAGAGGGGACTGTGACCATCAGCCACGTGGGGGCTGGTACAGAAAGACAAGGCACAGAGAGTGAGCTATTGCAATAGCCCCGGAGTAAGGCAGTGAAGACTGCTACCAGGGATATGGCAGGGTCACAGGGCTCAAAGGGGTCTATACCATATTTCATATGCATGAGGACAAAGTTTCTAAAGGAATGCCAAGGGTCACACAGCTAGTAAGGGTACGAGATGGAATCCGAACTCAGGACATCCTAACTCTAGGCCTGGCACTCTATCCACCTTACCAACTAGCTGCCTTTCACTGATGACTACATTATTTTTAAAATATGAATTTCAAATTTTCTCACTTAATCAAAATATTTTACTTATATATAAAATAATTTTTATGAGTATCTTTAAACATCTACATTCGAATTAAAAATGAAATGCCTTATCCCAGTGCCACTTTATCTATTAATTGTGGAAAAGGTAGATGATAAAAAAAAATAGGAACAAAGTTGCTGTCCATCAATTAAACAAAGGTGATCAAACTGTATAATATTAATCTAACAGAACACAAATTCACCAGAAGAAACAAATATGAAGTACTGAGAGGAACCTAGGAAGACTTGTATAAACTGAAACAAAGAAACCAGAATCAACAGGACAATATAAACAATGATTACAATAATATAAATGAAAATAATCTTAAAAGTTAATTAAGCTCAAGATTAATTGCAATGAATAATCACAGGAATAAGAGAAAAGATGTTAAAATACTCTTCTGTTCTCAGTAGAAGTGGAGAGCTGAGTGTCTTATTATATATGCTATGTATTTTAGTCATTTATTATTATTTTTTTAATCTGACAATGACTGTTTTGTTTTGTTTTGATTGCTAGAAAGGTAGGATTTAAGGGAAGAGAGAATTTATATCAGGAAAAGACTGAAGGGAAAAAACCAAATGGTATCATTAAAATTTATTTTAAAAGGAAATATACTACATGTGATTTTTAAAAAGATAACCATTTCAAAAAGAGAACTGTAGGAAATAATAATTATTGTACTCTGTAATTTTTTAATACTAAAAAATCTGGTAAATTAATTTTAGTGCTCCTGATTGGAATAAATAAGCAAAACACAATCTTACTGATCTGAGTAGCTCTGTCAGGGCAAATAAAATAACCTAAGTAAAGCACTTTGCAAAACTTGAAATGTTACAGAAATACTAATTATCATCATCATCATTATCATCAACATTTAGGGCCGTTCAATGCATTTGTGCAATGTGCTTTTTGAAGTATAATACTGAAATAATGGTGTCCAAACCCTGTACAAATTACAAATCAACTGCATATTATGAAAGAGAAGTGATGTATGATTTAGGATAGAATATGGAGGAAAACAATAGAAAGAAAACTTATCTTTTTTATTTAGATTTAAATTTCATAAATTTTTTTTGGTTGTCTATTTCTCTCTATGGAAGAGGGTTATATTCTGCTATTTCTACAAAACTATCTAGCAGCTAAGACTACATCAAAGAAAATATAAATGCATAAATTCATAAATAAAACAAAAATACAATGTATAAAAACTTGTATTCTCGTGAATTAAAAAAATTTTGTAGAATGAGTAAATGGATAAGTAAATGAGTTTCTCTTCCTCACCTCCATTACTGTACAGTAGAGTAAAATCTCAATAAATGTTAGTGTAATAAGAGATGTATAGCTTCCTGGCTTTTCTTCCCTGTTTTTGATTAGTGAATCTTAGAGAAGGCTCTATATTGCAGAGATTGTGTAAAAACATAATTCAATAGCTTAAGGCTATGTGTCCTCTGTTAGTTGTCCCTAAAAAGTGATTTAGAAGCATATTAAAATCCCATGCTTATTTTAATTCTATTTGATGATGAAAATGACTCCAATAAATGCACTCTAATGATTCAGGAATTCAAGAATATAATTGTGTTCTTTTAACAAATAAACTTAATTTTTATTTTTCTTATATTTGTTTCTAATGTTAAAGTTTGAGTTCCAAATTGTCTACGCACCTCCCTTTCAAGCCCACAATGGAAAAGGCTAATATTTGATAAACATATAATTAGGGGGGGTATACAATATATACTTCTGTATATTAGCTTTTCCCATGGCTATGGATAACAATTCCCTCATAAGTTCTTCATACTTGATATGAATGTCTGTGTTACTCAGAATAGCTTGATCATTCACAATTCTCTTTAAACAATATTGCTATTATTGTTTGTTATGTTCTTGCTACCTCCTTTTAATCTCGTTTCTATTAAATCACTATGCCATTTTTGTTTTTTATCATCCCCATTTTTACATGAAACTTTCCCTTGGTATCTCTAATTTTCTTGAAGAATTTTTTTGTCTTTCCCTTTATTTTATTTTTTTGAATTGCTCATTTAAGGTAACCTTCTCTCACCTTGCTATTCTTAGGAATCCTGTTTTCAATTGGGAATATTTTTTCCTTTATCCTTTATAAATCACTCTACTTCTTTCTTCACCTATTTGTGAAGCCTCATCAGGCAGCCATTTTGCCTTCTTGTTTTTGTTTTTGTTTTTTTTTCCCTCCCTTTGGAATGTATTTAGTTACAGCTTCCAGTACAACACCATGAACTTCTACTCATAGTTCTTCAGATTCTCTGTCTACCAGATTAAATCCCTTATATGTATTTATCACCTTCATTTCATATTCATAGTGAGCTTCAGGTGTGGTTTTAACTGATTATACAGAGCATCTCCACTTTTAGGTGCAACATACATTAGCAATCTGATTTCAGTATTGACCATTTAGTAAGGTTTATGTGTAGAGTTTGACACTTGGTTGTTTAAGAGTATTTTCTATGACCAGTGAGTTATCTTTACAAAACTCTATTAGTTTCTGTGCTGCTTTATTTTGAACTCTAAGGTCAAATTTGCCTATTATTTCAATTACTATTTGGTTTTCATCTTTGGCATTCCAATCACCTATAATGAATATAACATTTTTTAGAGTGTCATTTCTACAAGATGTTGTAAGTCTTCATAGACTCTTCAGCATCAATAGTTGGAATAGAGATTTGTATTCCTGAGATGTTGAATGGTTTACCTTGTATTCAAACAAATATCATTCTGCCATTTTCAAAAATATATCATAGCAATGTTTTTCCCACCTTTTTATTGAATAGGAGGGCAATCTCATTTTTCTGAAAGGATTCTTGCCCACTGTTGTATATTAAATGATCATGTGAATTAAATTCACCCATGTCCCATTCATGGACATTAAAGATGACAATATTTAATTTTTCCATGTATTCTTTGACCACATCTAGCTTGCACTACAGGTTTGTGATGTAGTGCTATAATCTCCTTCTTAGTCTGTTATTTAAAACGTTTGGTTCAATGTACATTAGGGAAACTGGTCTACAGTTTTCTTTCTCAGTTTTTGAATTCCTGGGTTTAGACCTCAAATCACATTTGTTTCTGAAGGAATTAATTAGGACTCTTTAAATAGCTGCTTTTTAGTTTATATCACATTGGAATTAGTTGCTTTTTAGATGTTTGATAGAATATACATGTAAGTCCATTTGGCACTGATGCTTTTTTTCTTAGGAAATTCATTTATGGCCTATCCTGTTCAATTTCTTTTTCTAAAAGAGGCTTATTTATATGTTAATTTCTTTTTCTGTTAATCTGGGGAGTTTATATTTTTATAAATATTCCCTATCACTTAAATTATTAAATTTATTGTCATGTAATTGACAAAATAACTCTTAATAATAGTTTTAATTTCATCTTTATTAATGTTATAGTTACCCTTTTTATTTTTGATACTATTTGGATTTCCATTTCTGAAAATCATGTTAACCTATTAGTTTATCTATTTTTTCAGAAAGCCAGCCCTTACTTTTATTTATTAATTCAATGATTTTTTCTTTTAAAATTTTTATATTCAATTTTATTAATCTTACATTTAATTTTCAGGATTTCCAATTTGGTGTTTAACTGGGGGTTTTCAATTTGTTCTTTTTCTAGTTTTTAAAAATTGTATACTCAGTTTATTTATCTGCCCTTTATTTTATTCATGTAAGCATTTAGAGATACAAATTCTCCTCTGATTAGTGTTTTTATTGCATCCCATAAATTTAGGTATACTTTCTTATTATCATTTTCTTTAATAAGATTATTTTTCCTATGATATGATCTTTGACCCCTCTTTCTTTAAGATTAGGTTAGCCTCCAAATAATTTTTGATCTGTCTTTCTATGGTCCTTATTCATGTAATTTTTATTGCATTATCTTAAAATGATGGATTTAATATTTCTACTTTTTTGTGTCCTTGTCAATTTTTTTAATGCCATGTACTGCTAATGCTGAGAAATGGTATATTCCTTTCTAGTTCTATTCAATGCTCTTCAGATATCTATCATATATAGTTTCTCAAAGATTCTATTCATCTCCTTGGCTTCTTTTTGATTTATTTTTTGGTTAGATTTATCTAGTTCTGAGAGAGAAAGATTAAAGTTTTCCACTAGTATAATTTTGTTATTTATTTCCACCTGTAATTCATTTATCTTTTTATTTATACATTTGGATGCTATAAAGCATTTTAGTCATATATATTTAGTACTGATACTTCCTCATTTTCTATGGCACCTTTTAACATAATGTATTTTCCTTGTTAAGTTCTTTTAATTAAATCTACTTTAGTTTTAACTTTGTCTGAGATCGTGATTACTTTCTCTGCTTTCTTTTAACATAAACTGAGGCTTAATAAATTCTACTATGATCCTTTATTTTTACTCTATATGTCTCTCATTTTTAAATGTGTTTCTTGTAACAACATAGTCAGGCTCTGGTTCGTGATTCACTCTGCTATCCTTTTCTGTTTTATGGGTGAATTCATCCTATTTACAATCAAAGTTATAATTACTAGTTGTGTATTTCCCTCTATCCTACTTTCCCCCATTGTTTGTTCTTCTATTTTTACTTTATTCTTCCTTAGAGGTTTAACTTACTTCTGACCACTGACTCTAGATAAGGTGCATATATCAATGATCATAAAAAATGGAAAAGAAGTACATTATCATGGAATTTGGGAAATAGACCTTATTTCATAGTCCTAAATGTGTTAATGTATCATTCTGTTGACGTAGGGTAGATCTACTGTGACTTCATTAGAGAGCTAAGATTTAAAACTCCAAAACACAAAAAAAGAAAAGAGATGAATAAAATACCTTTCATAGCAATGGGCAGGAGATATAAAGAATTACAAAAGATAAAATAATTTTGATTATATGAAATTTAAAAGCTTTTGCCCAAATAAAATTAGTGTATCTAGAATAAAAAAAAAGAAATCAATTAGGGGGAAAATTATTATTACAAATTTCTTGGATATGTAAAAAATAGAAATGTATGAAAATAAAAGTCATATCCCAGTAAACGAGTAGTATTTGGAAACATAAGAATAGTTTTCAAAAGAAAAAATACAAAATGCCTGAGGCTTCATATCACTTTCTCATGCGAAAAATATTGCTGTATATAATAAAAGTGGGAATAGTCAATATCAAAGAAATATGGAAAAAATAGCATACTAATCTATTATTGTTGATACTATGAACCGGGTTCAATAATTCTCAAATTCAATTTGGAATTATGTGATGAAAGTGACTAAAATGTTTACACTCTTTGACCTAGTGATTTCATTTCAAAATCACACAACACACACACACACTTACATAAAATGAAAAAAAAGGCCTAATATAAAATATAATATTTATAGCATCATTTTTTATAGTGGATGAGAACAGGAGAGAAGATGTCTAATAACTGAGGAATGGTTAAACACGCTGTTTTACACGAATGGAATGGAATATTATGGGGCTAAAAGAATGCACATGAAAAATTCAGAGAATCAGAGAAAAACTTCTATAAACTGATGCAAAGTGAAGTAAGGAAAACAATAAACATGATATCAAAAATGGAAATGAAAAGAATAATTTTAAGAAATAAAAGCAAATGAAAAAAAGTATAATAACCCAGCTTATTCTCCCCATAAATCAGATATGAGAAGATATTTACCTATGCCCCTCATTTCTTTGCAAAGGGAAGGAAGTGCCCAGATAGTATATTATATATAATGTCAGTCTTTTTTAATGTGTTAGTTTTGATAAATTGCTTTTCTGTTTTTTAATATTTTATTATAACATGGATCTCTGGAAGGGAAAGACAGAAAGACAGTGGGAAATATAAATGATGAAAAAATAACATTAAAATATTTTTAAAAAACTGATGGCATTTATTGGTAAGTCATATAATATCAAGGAAAAAATGATCATTTTTTCCTTCTTGACATTTGAAATGGCACTGAACTTGACTTATGCCATCACTCAAAAATTTTTACTGGCACCATTGTTGAAGGATGTAAATATAGCAGCTCTTCAGGTATGAGAAAGGGTCTCATGGGAAACTATTCAACAGAGCTGTTTCTGCAACAGCCTTTCATAAAAATATTGTTTATTTTGTTTCTTGTTTAGATTCTAAAACTTTTTGTAGACTCCTTTCAACCATGGCAAATACAATTTAAATCTGCCAAGAACTAAATCAATTCTCTTAAATATTTTGCCATCTTGTCCCATAAGAAACTAATTAATACCAGGATTAAGATCCTTGCTCCATTTTCTAGGTTACTGGTGATCACTAACTTAACTATATTTGCCTCAGTTCTTCATCTTGAAAATGAACCGGAGAAGGAAATAGCACATCACTCCACTATCTTTGCCAAGAAACCCTAAATGGCATCAGATATGAATGGAAATTACTGAAAAACAACTACAATAAATGTGCAATACACTGGAAATATGAAACAAAAAAGTTCCCACCATCAAGAAACATTGAAAATGGAAACCAAGCTAAACAATATAATAAATACAAGTTTTTGTGTGTCTTTATAGCTTGGTTTTCATATATTTTACACATCTTGTAGTTATTTGGAATGAGATTTCCATTTCTATTTTTGTTTCTTGAATGTTGTTATTATATAGAAATGCTGTTGATTTTTTAAGATTTATACTGAAGCCTGCAAAATTTCTGAAACTATTAATAACATTATCCTTGCATACTATCTAGAATTTTCAAAGTACATCATCATACTATTAGCAAATAGAGATAGTTTTATCTCCTCTTACTGTGTCTTTTCTTTTTGGATTATTACATTTTCTAGCATTTCCAAAACAATATTAAACATAGGGGAGAGTGAGCATCCTTGCCTTACTTCCACATTTATAGGAAAAATTCTATTGTATTCATTACACATGATGCTTGCATTTGGTTTTAAATAGATGCTCTTTTGATGGATATTATAAAGGGTTACTCTATGCTAGAGTTTGTAAGGTTTTTAGCATTAAAAATGACGTACATTGTACATCTATTGAGATGATTATATGGTTATATAAAAATCACACTTGATCATAATGAATACTTCTTATATAAATCACTATAGTGTAACAATATTTTGTTTAAAATTTTTAGTCAATGGGACACTGATGAAATGTTGTTGGAACTGTGAATGGATCCGACCATTGTGGAGAGCAATTTGGAACTATACTCAGAATGTTATCAAACTGTGCATACCCTTTGGCCCAGCAGTGTTTCTATTGGGCCTATATCCCAAAGAGATCTTAGAGGAGGGAAAGGGACCCACATGTGCAAGAATGTTTGTGGCAGCCCTTTTTGTAGTGGCTAGAAACTGGAAACTGAAGGGATGCCCATCAATTGGAGAGTGGCTGAATAAATTATGGTATATGAATGTTATGGAATATTATTGTTCTGTAAGAAACGACCAGCAGGACGATTTCAGAGAGACCTGGAGAGACTTACATGAACTGATGCTAAGTGAAATGAACAGAACCAGAGATCATTATACACAGCAACAACAATACTATATGAAGATCAGTTCTGATGGACATGGTTCTCTTCAACAATGAGATGATTCAAACCAGTTCCAATTGTTCAGTGATGAAGAAAGTTATATACATCCAGAGAGAGGCCTGTGGGAATTGAGTGTAACATTTTCACTTTTTCTGTTGTTGTGTGCTTGCATTTTGTTTTCTTTCTCAGTTTTCTTTTCCTCCTTGATCTGACTTTTCTTGTGCAGCAAGATAACTGTATAAATATGTATACATATATTGGATTTAACATATATTTTAACATATTTCACACGTATTGGACATTAAGTTAAAAAGTTTTCATGAACAAAACCAATGAAACCAAAATTAGAAGGAAAGACAAAAACTGGGGGGAAAGTTTTTACAGCAAGTATCTCTGATAAAAGCCTCATTTCTCAAATATATAGAGATTAAGGTCAAATTTATAAGAATACAAATCATTACCCAATTAATAAATGGTCAAAGAATATTGACAATTTACAGAAAGAAATCAAAGTTATTCATAGTCATATGAAAAAATGCTCTAAATCACCACTGATTAAAGAAATGCAAATTAAAAGAACTCTGAGGTACCACTTCACACTTCTCAGATTGGCTAATATGGCAGAAAAGGGGAAAAAAGATAAATTTTGGAGTGAAAATGGAAAAACTGGGACACTAGTGCACTGTTGGTAAAGTTGTGAATTGGTCCAACCATTCTGGAGAGCAATCATGAATTATGCTAAAAGGGTTATAAAACTATGTATTCCCTTTAATCTAGTAATACAAATAGTAGGATTAAAACCCATTGGCAAAAAAAAAAAAAAAAAAATCAGCAATGGCCCAGAATGCAATGGATGTCTTTCTTTGGCAGCTTCAGTGCCTAACTAAGCTCCAAGTACTCTAATGCCTGCCTAAGCTGCCTTCACAGTCACTGAAACAAATTGTTCTCTTCTGCCCATTCCACTGGGGAAGTCTTTACAGTCTTGAGCTATTCATCTCCCCAACTCCCTGGTGGATTTGAGGCATATCAATTACCCTCACCCTGATTTAGCTGTCTGTTGCAGTGGTTTAGTAGGGTGTGGGTATTGCACATGCTATGGTTTTTTGGAGCCACAGGTGACAGCTGCATGACTGCTTAGACACCAAAGGTGGAAGAACAGCCCTGCAAAGGGCTCAGCAAGCCCTCATACCAGAGATGTTAGTCCTCTCTCAACAGTCAATAAATCCCACAGTTGGATCTCTTTCATTTAATAAGATTACATTATTTAAGACCTTTCAGACTTTCTGATAGCTCAGGTGTTTTGTGTTTTTGAAAGTGTTCCTCTATTTTTTAATAAGTTTTCAGTTTTGTTAGCATATAATTGCACATATGTTCTATTCTTTTTATTTCTTCTCTATGTACTGTTATTTCATAATGTACATTTAGTATTTTATTGATCTGATTTTCGGCCTTATTTTTAATCAGATGTGTAAAGGCTTTTCAACTTTATTAGTCTTTTCGAAGAACAAGATTTGAATGTTTTTTCACTCTTATGGCCTTTGTTTCTAATTTATCAATTTACTCCCTTATTTTTATCATTTCTTCTTCTGTTGTTATTTTAGGTTTGTTTATTTGTAATTTTTAAATGCCTAAGTACATTAATTCTCTTTTTCTATTTTTGATGTGTTTTTATAAATATATGACCTTTCATATTTTCTTTAGCTGCATGCCAAGTATTTTGGTATGATGATTCATCATCATCTTTCACATAACTATTGTTTCTATTCTTTAACCTACTTATTATTTAGAATATTTTTATTAAATCTCCATTTGAATCTGTCTCTTTTGTTTGTGGTCCCTGAATCAATGACTTTTTATTACATTGCAGTCTAACATTTGTATGCAATATTACTTCTCCCTAATACTTAATTTTTATAAAAGTTCTATGTAATGCATAGAAATAGGTGTATTCTTTTGCCAACCCATTTAGAAGATGCCACAAGTCTTGTAATTCTAGTTTCTCCAGCAACTTGTCTGTTTCAATATTTCCCTTTTAACT
This sequence comes from Myrmecobius fasciatus, assembly GCA_023553655.1. Taxonomy (NCBI): domain Eukaryota; kingdom Metazoa; phylum Chordata; class Mammalia; order Dasyuromorphia; family Myrmecobiidae; genus Myrmecobius; species Myrmecobius fasciatus. The sequence goes on from JAJPUD010029232.1 coordinate 11,536, forward strand.
TTCTTTTAGACTCATTCAAAAGAGGAATAGTGAATAATTCTGTCAATATTTTGTGTTATTGTTTATGACCTCTTATAGTGAAATGTTTCCTTTATGCTTTTTATATTAATATATTTAAAACACTCAACTTCTATACTGATTTTACTATTTATTAATGATTACTGACATAGCTATATTTCTTTTACCTAATAAGGTTTCCTTGATTATCTCTTAATTTGTTTAATGTTTTTGCTTTGCCAGATAATATGACTATAACTGCTTTCTTAAATTCATTTGATGCATATAATTTTTCCATGTTTTGTTCTGAGTTTGTTTTTTAAATATATTTCTGATGAACAAATTGTAGGATTGTTTTCTTATCCAGTATGCCCCTTTTTCTCATTTTCTTAGATTATTTAACTCATTGACATTAAAGTTATGAGACTTATGTTTATGTTTTCTTTTATTTGTTTCTAGTATTGGGGTTTTTCTTTCATGTTATGAACTTTCTCCTCTTCTGCTATGTTACTTTAGCTTATTCTTTTTTAAGGTGGCTCTAGTCCCGATGGCTCATCCCCTTGCCTCTCCTCTCCACCCCATTGTTGTTAATTCTCTTTTTTCCTTTGGGGTTCTGCTTATGAGTTTTATTTTTTCTTTGCTGCTTTTATCTGACTATTTAATCTCCTCCTCCTCCCAAATCCTCCCCTGCCTTTTCAGTCAAGGAGAGTCTCCCTTCCCTCCCTTTGCATTAATTAGTCTTATTAATTACAGTTTTTTTAATTATTTCATTTTTTTGCATCATTGCATTCTGATATTAAGTATCCTCTATTCCTTGTCTTTGAGACCAGAAAGTTCTGCTTGCACAGTGAGCCATTTTCCTTTTAATATTACTTTTTTGTGTCTAGTAAGCTCCAACATGCTGCTGGTAGAGTGGGAAAGTGTCTAAGATACACTTAGAGAGTTCAGTGTAGAAGTCACTCCATGGGTTTTTTTGGCTTTGCTTTTTTTAACTTTATGATTATGGTTATCTTAATTCATAAAGACAGCTTAATTTGCTTAATCTTAATCTCATTTCTGTTGAGGGGAACTTGGAGAAGTCAAGAGGGATCAGAGAAAATGTCTAGTCCTCCATCTTGATCACATGACCTAGAAGATCTATTGGTACACTACTAATATTAAGAAACCTAAAGGAATGACTTTTGGTAAAGTCTCTGCAAAGAATTTATGGGAAAACACATAAAAGATTTATACGGGGTAAGAAAACAAGGATAAATTGTGATGTGGATTACAGAAAGGAATATCCACATCCATGAGATGAAAGATCTAATCTTATATATAATTATTAATATTATTTTCATAACTACTACTAATAGAGTCTTAGAGAATCATGCATTTACGTACCCACTTATGTACCCACAAGATAGAATAAAGCATAAGGAAGTAGTGGTGGGGGATAAAAACAGGCCATTTTGAGTAGAATGAAGAGTGCTTAAAGGGGAATAATATTAAATTATAGGTAAATGGACTAGATTATAGATAGTTTTAAATTCCTGGCTGACTTGTTTGTGTTTTATTATAGAGGCAACAAGAAGTTATTGAAGCTTTTTATTTATTTTTTTTTAAATCCTACCAAATCATATAATGTTTTATCCAATTGTGTCTAGTACTTACCTAAAAACCCTTATGGTTACAATATGAAAAGAAACTCTTGGCGACTGTGTCTAGTACTTACCTGAAAACCCTTATGATTTTAGGAAAGGAAACTCTTGGATGATGTCAAAGTGATTTTTATTAAGTAGATATGACTATGTCATTTCTCTAATCAATAAATTCAATTGGATCTCTATTGCCTCTAGGATTAAAATATTAATTCCTCTTTTTAGCCTCTAAAGACCTTCATAATACTAGTCAAACTGTCTTTCATATCACACTCTATTATTAAGTCAAACTTACTGCCTCTCTATTCCTAACACACAGTACTCCACTTCTTCAGTACTGGACTTTGTTCTATCATCCATACATGATACACGGCCACTTCATCTCAGTCTCATAAAATTTCTTTCATATTTGAAGATTTTTGATCTCCCCTCAATCCACAACATCTCAATCCTCTATTCATCCTTGACTACTTTATATTTAATTACCAAGAAATAATTTGTATTTATTCTCTTTATATTTACTTTCTATATATTTATATATGTACTTGTTTCTGTTAAAAAGCAAATCCCTTATGAAATATGGACCACAACATAACATTTTCATGATCTCTATTGACATTTGCTTGCATTGTGTTGCCTTTCTCTGATTCTTTTTTTTTTCTTTCTTTCTTTTTAATAAAGCTTTTTATTTACAAAACATATGAGTGACCTTTCAACATTGCCTTTGCAAAAAAACTTTTTTTTTTCCCAAGCTTTTGCTTTCCTTCCCCCCACCCCCCACCCCTAGATGACAGGTAATCTAATACATGCTAGATAGGATAAATTATATGACAAATACAATGCATGTATACATATCTATACAGTTATCTTACTGCACAAGAAACATCA
>JAJPUD010029233.1:1033-14060 GCA_023553655.1 Myrmecobius fasciatus
AGGGAGGGAGGAAGTAAAGGAGGAAGGAAGGGAGAGAAGAAAGAGAAGGAAGAAAGGACAGAATCTTTTTTGCTCACCTGCTGGATGATCTTGGCCACAGCAAAATCCCAGAATTGTTTAAGCCCTCTAATGAACCAAACTTGTCACATGTTTGCTGCTATCCCTCATTGTCAGGTATATAGCTCACTGGGAATCCATAGGTGTCAGTATTGAGATCTGCCTACACAAAAGTAGGACCCCACACACACACTAGAGTTGGGCCTCTGGTTTGACATTAAACTTCTGTTTAATCCTGGATTCTCCTATTTCTAGAGTTCAGCTCTGACCACCTACAGGTTAGAGGACAGTTCTAATATGATTGCCATTAATTGGTGTTAGCAGTGGGACATAGAACAAAGTCTCTAGAGTTTTTGATACTAGTGGGAATGGACTGGGCAGCACTGAGGTTGATTTCTCCAGAGCGTGACCTGTGTCATCTCATGAATACTCTGCCCCTGTCCCTGCTGCAATCTCTGAGCTCCTGCCTTGGTTGAGCTTGGCATTCTTTGTGATGAAAACTCCAAGGCCCTTGCAATGAGTCTGTTCATCTCAGATCACTCTGGTAAGTAAGCAATTCTTTCTTAATTGCTCACCTCTGAAAATTGGCCTCTCTGAGTGCATCTGTAAAACTGCAATTGTGTGTCTAATTGCACACCTTGGAAACTGTTGTACCACAGCTGAACCGTTTAAAATTAGAATTGTAATTGTATGCTTTGTTTGAATTCTTTGTGTCTGTATGTGTGCCTTTGATTTTGTCTGTGTTTATGTCTTTGCAAAATATGTCTATTCTGTGTTTTTTTTGTTATTAGCTATATACTATTACCTTGGAATATTTAAAATGAAGCCAAACAGAAAAACTAAAGATTGTAGATAGTGAAAACACTGGGAAAAATTAAGAAATTTTTGTGGGTGAAGCAACTGTCCCAGTAAGCCAGCTAAAACATCAGTATATTTTGAAGTTTTGAAAATTAATCATTTTAAGATTGCATGGAAAAAATCCTGGGACTTTGGGGGTAAATATCTTTTGAAATATCTTAATAAGTTTTAAGGCACAACACTATAGAATTTATTTTAAGAAAAAACAAGGATTAAATTTTATAAAAAAGTTAAAAGTAAATGGTAAGATTAATAGCTTCATTTTTTTTTTCAGGGAAATGAAGGGTAATTAGTTTTCAGGTGATACCAGAATGAAGAAAGAAAAAGAGAATAGGTAAACAATTTGCACCTTATAGCCACCTCTTGTTAACTCTTCCTTGACATTTCTGACCATGAAAAGAGAAAATATTGTTTAAAGAGATTTCTGTGACTTCCCCAAATCAGAGACCTTCTCCTTGTTACAGGTATTGAAAAAATACTGGAAAATGTAGGAAAACTTGAATTACATTCTTCCCCTCAAACTGTGCAGTTCATTGACCAGGACCTACCTGGTGAAAGTAAGACAATAGCTGCAGTGCCCCCTCCCCATTGGCAGTGACTGCAAAGGTCCTGTGTTCCTGCAACCTACAGTCTGTCCCTCTAGGAAAACCTAGGGACATCCTAGTGCATCACTCAGGTGCAGTACATCTTTCCCACCCTGTGCTATCAGTTGCAAGTGTTCTTACTTTCAGCATCACCTAGACCCAAAACTGTAGATGTCAGTGGGTCAGATACCATGACCTACAAACTATCACCAATAGGAAAGTCCTAGGCTCTGGGATACCCATTCTGCAGCCATTGTCCTCTGCTTCAACCCCTACCCAAACACACACATGCACACACACACACACACACACACACACACACACACACACACACAAAGTCCAGTTAGTATCTCCAGTGCAGGCCCAGACCTTGGTAGGACTTGCCCAGCTGCTGTCTGAGAACAACCTGATGATCATGGCAGCACCTAACATGGCAGTAAGAGGTAGAAAGGCAATCATGCTCTGTCTTTGGTAAGCCTTCTCTGTTCCAGTTGTAGAAGTTTCTTGTTTATGTAGTCTTATGCAAGTTATTTTATCTCTATTTGCCCTGGTTTCCTGATATGTAAGAGAAAAATAATAATGGTACCCACATTCCAAGGCTGTTGTGAAATCAGAATAATATAATAATTGTAAAGTGCTTAAAATAGTGATTGACACATTCTAAGTACTACATTATTTATTTAATTGAATGCAATTGTTTCATACCTGGTAACTCTAAAGTTTTGGGTTTTTTTTTTTTTTGTTTTTAAGCTAAGGTAATTAGGTTTAAGTAACTTGCCCAGGGTCACACAGCTAGGGAATGTTAAGTGTCTGAGACCAGATTTGAACTCAGGTCCTCCTGACTTCCAGGCTGGTGCTCTATCCACTGTTCCACCTAACTGCCCTTCTAAAGTAGTTTTAAAATGTCAAAGATAATAAGATCGATGATATCTACATGAGATAATTTGGAAATGCATTTGATATTATCTGAAGTTTTGCTTCATATTTTAAGTACATGAGGGTTTTTTGGTGTTATTGTATTTCGGTATTCTCTTATATTGTAAAATTTGAGAGACCATTGTAATGGAAATATTGTTAGACAAAACATCTTTTAATTTAGATGCTTTTATATATACATTGGGATTTTTAAAAAAAGATGTGATAAAAAGTTATTTGAAAACTTAAATATTTAATGGGGGTATATTTTATTATAAGGCAGATAATAACATATAAGGGAAAAATTTTACTTGAAATTCTTGGCTAATATGAAAATATATAGAAAATTTTAAAGATGTAACTTATATCAGGTATGTGCTGTATGTGTGAAGAAAATTCCAAGGATAATGGGTAGTTTTAATTTATAAGCAAAAGATTAATGAAATATTAACTATTAGGGAAATATCAGGAAAGATATGCAAGACTTAAGTTGTGGTTAGTGAAATTTTGCTATTTAAAGATATAAATGTCTGGAATAGTAATTATTACATATGACATTGTAACTATATCCTTCTTTTTTCTTTTATAGCAATTTTATATCACCAAGAAGTTTTGTGAGTACAATACTAAATCTATTAAGTAATAGATTGATACTGGAACATCTCTGAGTTACTATAACAGGATGCAAGTATGATAATTTTACAATCTTAGCCTATATTTCTTCTCAATTTATAATATAAGGATGATATCCTCCTAAGGGGGAAAAGATTAAATAAAAAAATAGATAAAGATATAATATGAAAGCTTTCTAATTAAATGGAATAAATTTTAAGAAAATGGCAGGGATTAATTTGTTTTCTCTGAGGAATATATATATATATATATATATATATATGATTAGCTTCCAAAATTATCTGTCATGGAAATTCAGATTTTGAGGAAACTATAATAATAAGTCCCTAAAATTAGATTAAGAATTTTACATGCAAATTGCATTGATAAAGGTAAAGAAAGTGAAAATAATATAAATTTTAAAAATTTTTAATTTTGAAAAACAGAAGAGTTTATTTTATAGGTGGACTATCCTAAATTTTTAAAAAGATTGTTATATCAGGTGAATTTTAGGTAAGTATAGAAACTGTAAATGGCATACAAATTTAAATTTTCTGCAGTTTCAAAAATGGAGAACCAAATTTAAAGAATATTACTAGCAGAATTATGTAGAATCTCTAGAATTGGACCTAGAGAAGCAGAACCCCTTTTAAAGCTGTCCTGAGAATAAGAATATTGTCCAAGAAAAGCTATCTAAGTACCAGATAATTACGTGAGATATCTGAGACTCAAAATGTGTTTACTAAATGGATATTGATGATGGAACAGTAAGATACAAGTTGACTTAATGTTAATTAATATTAGTGATTATTATTATAGGACAATATTCCCTTTCAAAACTAGTCCATTATGATCCTTCTAAATACTTTGATCTGTACCTAACAATGTAATTATCAATTATGAGAATTGAGAGAAAATAAAATTCTCTTGTTTGCATCCAGCCCTGTGTGGCTGGAAATCTGGATCATCTATCTATGTTCAGAGTTTCTTAACTGAGGATTTATATTATGCTAACCTGAAACTGAAATTCAAAGATTGATGCAAGGGGTTTTCTATAAGGGCTCCTACCAGGTCATTCTGACTACTACAGATGTCAGATTTGTGGTTGTGGACTCCTGAATCATCTGAAGAAAGCCTCTGTTCCTGAGTGGATGACAAAATGCTCCAAGAACTTCCAAGACTGATCTAGTACAGACCCAGAAGCAGCTGAGATGAGACAGCTGCCTTAAGACTGTGTTCTTTTTTTCCTCCTCTTATCTTTTGTTATGTGCCCCACCACCAACTCCCTGATTTAAGCATGTGCTAGCATTTTCTGCCCCTATATCTTTGCCTCCCCTTCTCCTTTCTAATTACAAGCAAACAATGGCCAGCAATAATACATGGAACATGCTTCCCCAATACATCCCTTCATTAATACCTTAATATCTTGAAAGCAATACCTAATGTTTCCAACAAATCTTTATTAATCTCTTTCCTTGTCTCATCAATTTGTCTTGTCTTATGTTACTAACTTACCATATTTATCTTAGCTTACAAACTTCCTTCTCCTCTTGCTCAAGTACTCCTCTTGTGTGGAGACTCTTATGTTTATATCTCTTCTTTTCCTTGATTTTCTCTTGGGATCCCTCAACTCATCCAACTTCTCCTTCTCCAATTTCTCAAAAATTTCTTCAAAAATTTCTCTTCCTCAACTCAATAAATTTCTTTCATAATTCCCCAAATCTTCTTCTCATAATTCTTCTTACTTCTTCAGTTCAAGTTCTTCATCTAATCATTCTCTGATCACCTTACTTCTCCCTATTTACTGGCTACTCCCTTTCTAACCCCAAGCATACCCATGTCTCTCTTATTTAAAACATTCTTTCTATGCAATCATCTTCACTAGTTATTAACTATGCACACATCTATATTATATATATGCATATTGTGCATATCATGTTTGTACATATGTACTATGCATGCATGTATATCTTATATCTTCCATTTCTTGACAAAACTCCTTGAGAAAGCCATCCATAATAGTTGCCTTCATTTACTTTCCCTTTGTGATTTCTAACTCTCCTCAATCTGACCTCATTGTTCTGCCATTGGTATTTTCTCCAAAGTTACCATTAGTCTCTTAATTCATAAAACTAATGTTCTTTTTTCTCAACTTCATCCTTTTTGATCTCTTTGTAACTTCTGCCATTGATTCACCTCTTCTTTTGGGTATTATCTCACCTGCAATTTTTATAACACTGTTTTTTCTTGGTTCTTCTACTAACCATCTGACTACTTGATAGTCTCCTTTGCCAGATCTCCCTCTTACCAATCACAAATGTCCCCCAAAATCTATCCTTTGGCCTCCTCTCTTCTCTCTATATACCATTTCTCTTGGCAATCTCATCATCTTTCAGGAGTTCAATTATTATCTCTATGCAAATGATTCTCAGTTTAATTTGCCAATCTCTCGATACTTCATATTATTTCCAACTTCCTCTTGGACCCCTCACATTTAATATATCCAAAACAGAAATTACCGTCTTTCTCCAAATTCTCTCCTCCCCACAATTTCCTTATTACAGTTGAGGATAACATCATTCTTATAGTCACTGAGGCTCATAATCTAGGTATCAATTTCAACTTCTTACCTCCATATCATATCTTGAAATCTCTTTTTGCCTTTGCAAGTCAGTGGAAATGACTCCTTTGAAATATGTCTCCCATCTTCCTGATGACTATAGCCTTCTCTTCCAAAGCTGTCTGTTTATTCTTTATATGTGTATTTTAAATGATTATATATGCACATTTTCTCTCCCTATCATTTTTATAATGTAAGCTCCTTGAAAAGTCTATTTAGCTTTTTTCCTTTATATCACTAGAGATTTGCCCAGTGTCTGAATAAAATAAGTGTTCAATAGAGATTTATTGACTGAATGACGAATTTCATACATAAATCATTTATATTAAAATTGAATTCATGGTCCTAAGCCAGTTAAGAAGAAACATAACTCATACTCAAGAATGAAGAAATAAGAAAAGTCTGATGAACAAAAGTTGTAAAAGATTGAACTAGGGATGGTTTGGACAAAAAGTGTGACTTTGAACTTGCAACATTGGTAACATTGGCAGAAACTAAAAAGATTCAAATGAAACTTTACTGTTTCACTAATGGTAAATATGTTATTTCTGCATTCTCAAAGGCTCAGGTTCTTTCCACAAAGATGCACAAAGGCACAGCTTATAACCAGCTTTGAGGAGTAAAACATTGTCAAGCATTGTTGAAGGAATTGGACATGGCAAGTGCCAATTTCAAGGGAAATGTTCATATTTATGGCAAAATTTCTTGCTAATCCTTTAAGAAAAATAATTATGAAAGGCAGCCATGGCTATAAATGACCATCCATTCATCTACTGGTCTGAAACCTAATTTGGTTTACCTTACATGACATCTGATTTAAGTTTAAAGACTACTGTTACGGGCATTTCTAACAAAATCACAAACAACAGCTGCTCTGCTTACAGATGTGATTTCCACGTTCATCAGACTCTCAGTTCCATTGAAAATACATATCGATGGGGGGCGGAGCCAAGATGGCAGAGTGAAAACGTGACTCTCTGCAGCTCCTCTGATCTTCTCTCAAATCAACAAGAAAATAAGCCTCTGAACTGATCTTCAAGTCAACGAACTGAGAAATACTTGGATATTGCTTGCTGATATCTCTGAAGAACTTCATATCAGGTTTGTCTAACTGGCACAGAGGGATAAACAGAGGACTCTGGTGTAGGCCAGAAGTGAGGGTGGGACTCAGCTCAGCTCATTGTGGCAAAAACTCCAAACTCCAAACTCCAAACACCTGGAGTTTATCTGAGGCACTCAGGACACTCTGCCTGGATTGGAGGCACATGTTCTGGCAGACTTGCCTTGTTTAAGGAGTAATTCGGACTTAGTCCTAGCCCCCACCGGCCCAGCACCTTCAATTAATTCACCAAATTGCCCTGGGGCAAAGAGCTTTAGCCTATGTTTTTCCAAACCTTAAAGAGATATATACACACTGTCTAAAAAAAAATGAAGAAGCAAAAGAGAGCTCTCACCATAGACAGCTTTTATCGAGACAGAGAAGAGCAGACCCCAGATCCTGAGGTTCCTTTAAACAAAACTTCAGAGGATGTCATTAAGGACCATCACTGGTCCCATTTTCAAAAGGCCTTTCTGGAAGATTGCATACAGAATCTCAAAAGTGAGCTGGAGGATAAATGGGAAAATAAACTGAAATCAGTGCAAGAACCCCTCTAAAAAAGATATGATAAAGACAGCAATTTATTGAAAAATAAAATTAGTGAAGTGGAAAAAGAGTGCAATGAACAAATTGGCCAGTTAAAAAAGGAGCTTAAAAGGTAACTGAAGAAAACAACACTTTAAAAATAAGAATTGAACAAATGCAAGTGTATGACTCAATAAGACTTCAAGAATCAGTCAAACAAAAACAAAAAAATGAAAAATTAGAAGAAAATATGAAATATCTCCTAGGAAAAACAACTGACTTGGAAAATAGATCTAGGAGAGACAATCTAAGGATAATTGGACTTCCCAAAAGTCATGACAAAAAAAGAATCTAAACACTATCTTCCAGGAAATCCTGAAAGAAAACTGCCCTGAGACTGTAGAATCAGAAGACAAAATCACCATTGAAAGAATTCACCGATCACCTCCTGAAAGAGACCCCAAAATTAAAACCCCAAGGAATATCTTGGCTAAATTTCAGGATTATAGCTCCAAGGAAAAGATTCTGCTAGGAGCTAGAAAGAAACTATTCAAATACCGAGGATCAATAATTAGACTCACACACGATCTGTCAGCCTCCACATTAAAGGATTGGAGGGCCTGGAACCAGATATTCCAAAGGGCAAAGCAACTTGGATTACAGCCAAGAATAACCTATCCAGCTAGAATGAGCATTATCCTCCAGGGAAGAAGATGATCATTCAAGGATATAGGTGAATTTCACCTATTTCTAATGAAAAGACCAGATGTGAACAAAAAATTCGACATCCAAACACAGAACTCAAGAGATGCATAAAAAGGTAAAAAGGAAAGGACTCAAAAACTTTAGTTTTACTAGGGGGATACTTAAAGTTTGGGGGTATAATGAACTAGATATTACTTTGATAATATGAAAAAGAGAACTAGAGGGGGAAAGGTCATACTGGGGAAAAGAGGGAAAAAGTGGTAAAATAAGAACTAAAAAAAGGAGGTAAAAACAAGGTAAAATCTCTTGAAGAGGCAAAGAAAACCTAATATAATTGAGGAAATAAAGAATTAGTTATTCTAACTGTGAATGTGAATGGGATGAATGCTCCCATAAAGCAGAAGCAGATAACAGACTGGATTAAAAAATAAGAATCCCACAATATGTTGTCTACAAGAAACACATCTAAAACATAGTGACACATATAGGATGAAGGTAAAAGGCTGGAGCAGAACCTATTATGCTTCAGGTGAACAAAAAAAAGCAGGGGTAGCAATCCTTATCTCAGAGCAAATAAAAGCCAAGATAGATCTAATCAAAAGAGATAAGGAAAGAAACTATATTTTATTAAAGGGTACCATAGAAAATGTAGCAATATCAATACTAAATATATATGCACCAAGTGCAATAGCATCCAAACTCCTAGGGGAGAAATTAAGAGAGATGCAAGAAGAAATAGACAGCCAAACTATACAAGTGGGGGATCTCAACCTTGCTCTCTCAGAATTAGATAAATCAAACCATAAAATAAACAAGAAAGAAACTAGGGAGATAAACCAATTGTTGGAAAAGTTAGGTATGATAGATCTATGGAGAAAGTTGAATGGAGACAGTAGGGAGTTTACTTTTTTCTCAGCAGTCCATGGAAGCTATACAAAAATTGACCATGTGTTAGGGCATAAAAACCTCAAAATGAAATGCAGAAATGCAGAAATAGTAAATGCATCTTTTTCAGATCATGATGCAATAAAAATCGCATGCAATATAAGGCCAGGAGAAAATAAACCAAAAGTTAATTGGAAATTAAATAATGTAATCCTGAAGAATGAATGGGTGAAAGAGCAAATCATAGACACAATCAATAATTTCATCCAGGAGGGAAAGGGACCCACATGTGCAAGAATGTTTGTGGCAGCCCTTTTTGTAGTGGCTAGAAACTGGAAACTGAAGGGATGCCCATCAATTGGAGAGTGGCTGAATAAATTATGGTATATGAATGTTATGGAATATTATTGCTGTGTAAGAAACGACCAGCAGGACGATTTCAGAGAGGCCTGGAGGGACTTGCATGAACTGATGCTGAGTGAAATGAGCAGAACCAGGAGATCATCATGCACAGCAACAACAGTATTATGTGAAGATCAATTCTGATGGACATGGCTCTCTGCAATAAAGAATTGTCTCAAACCAGTTCCAATTGTTCACTGAAGAAAACCATATACACCCAGAAAGAGGGACATGAAATGTGGACCACAACGTAACATTTTCATGATCTCTATTGATGTTTGCTTGTATTGTGCTGACTTTCTCTGACTTTCTCTTTTTTTCTTGTAGATAGGATTTTTCTTGCATAACTTGTTAAGTATTTCAACATTATTAACATGTTGTGGACTTCCTGCCATCTAGAGGAGGGGAGGGGACTGGAGGTAAAATTTGTAATGGAAAGCTTTGTAAAGATCAATGCTGGGGAACTACTCATACATATGTTATACAAATAAAAAGCTTTAATAAAAAAAAGACAAAAAGAAAATACATATCTATGTAGAATGCTAAAACATATTAAGGAGATAAAAATCAACAAAGTTTTTGTCATACTGGAATTAAATTCATGTTAGTAGGCACAGAATAAGATGATCACTTCCTTCTGTTATAGTTCCTTCTTCTTCTGATAGTGATCGTCATCAAGATCTTTTCAGGCATTACTACTTTCTATATGTGCAAGTATATAAAGGCACACATACAATTTTGAGTTCAAGTTTCTGTGGAAAAGTACATGTTCCATATTAATCCCTTGAAATGATGACTTAGATTCACAATGACCCTTTTGACCCAAGGTTCTGAAATATATTGAGCAAGTTCAATGAACATAATCATATCTCTTGACAAAAATACAGTTGTTTATGGAAGGAAGCTCAAGGGTTATTTTATCTTTTCACATTCAGTATTTGCAAGGTGGATTTTGCTACGTTTAATCTGTCAATGAACTCATACAGGAACACTACAGAATTGCTGGAAAATATTACTAGTGACTTGGCATAAATGTTTCTCTCCATCTAGAATACTTTTCCACCCATCTTCACTTGTTGAAATTATAAGATTATATATTTAGAGTTCAGGTCAATATCTCTCTTCTTACAGAGGAAGAAACTTGAGCCCAGAGAGGTTAAATTACTTTTCTACGATCATACAAGTAGCAAGCTACAACCAAAATTTGAACGTAGGACTTCTGGCCCCATGTTCATCTTTCCATATGTTTAAAAAACAATGTTGAATAACAATAGTTTTTCAAGATCCAACTTCAATCAGACTTCATCCAGGAAGACTTCTCTGATTCATCTACTTAGCTGTATTCCTCACCATTCTCTGAATTTCTTTAGTACATTTAAATATGGCATGAAATTCCCAATAAAAGTGTCTTATAATACTGTTGTACTATACTGTACTCTATAAAAATGGCTTATATTAGTCAGGTACTCTATCCAATTCAATCCAATATAATTCATCAAAGATTTATTAGTTGTTTACCATGTGGTAAGCCTTATGCAAAAGACAAAAGCAAAAACATTCTCTGACCTTAAAAATACTGGTCTGGTTGGCTTAGTTCTGATATGTAATGGTTGCTTCATCTTTAAAATTATGATAATATGAATATATTACATATTATATGAATATAGATTTCTAAGATTTGGATTGAGAAGGAATCTGGGTGACCATTCAGTCCAACTAATTCATTTTGAAGTGTGAACTACAATTTTTTTACTCTTCAGTTGGTCAAATGTCCCCATCAGGAAAATGGTCCTCATAGACTCATAAATTCAAGGTATATTTGTCTGTGCCAAGTACTGAAAATAGCCTGAGAGGACAGAACTAATCCCTAAGGGACAACCATAAATCCCTGAGTGGTTGAAAAAATTTAATCCATCAAGCTCTTCTTTTTTTTGTGCAGAATGTAAAGATCATAATTGTTTATATCTATACATTGCCTAGTACTCTATTAAAAACATGATACATACACAAGAAATGTATTGATGCAATGTATGACAGAATGAGGCTCAAAACTAACATTATAGCCTTATTTAACATGAGCACTCTTTATGAATTCTATGTTCCAGAAAATTTAACTACCAATTATTCTTCAGTATTAGCTTATACTCTTCTATTCTATCTCTTTACATAGGTCATTTGGCACACCTAAAGAATCTGTCAGTCAGGCAAAAATCATTAATAAAGTTCCCATCATGTGCCATGGTCTACCCCAAGTGAAAGGGATACAAAGAAAAGGGAAAAGGAAACAAAAAAAAGTCATTCTTTGTTTCAATGTCTGGGACCATTATTTTTTTTTTCCTTCAAGGTTTCATTTAGGTTCAATTTCCATTGTGAAGCCTCCTTAATTAACTTCAAGTAAAAATGATCTTTCCCACCTGAAATATCAAGTGTATATTAGTTCTCTCCTTTCTCTGTATTATAGTCTGTCTCAGATTATAATTATTTATATGTCAGATTGCCTGAATAGAATGCTAGATCCTTGATAATAGGCTCTATGTAGTCATTCATTTCAGCATTCCAATTATCTGAGTGGATCACACATAGTATTTAATTTTAATCACATATTGGAATAAATTACATTTATTTGAGGGTAAATAATATTACAAAAAGAAAGGAAGTTTCCTGCCTATAACTCAGAAAAACCTGATTAATGAAAATATTTGACATTCACAATATGTCATATGTAATAATTGTTTAATACACGAACTAAAGAGTGGTCTGATTTCAGAAAATCCTAGAAAGATTTACATAAATTGATAATGCAGAATCAAGAGAACATTGTACACAGTTATAAAATTATGTGATGATCAACTGTGATTGACTTGGCTCTTCTCAATAATGTATTGATTCAAGGAAATTCTAATGGACTTGGGATGGAAAATATCATCTGGATCCTGGGGAAACTATGGAGACAGAATGTGGATTGAATGCATATTTTCACCTTTTCTTACTGTTGTTGTTGGCTTTTTTTCCCTCATTTTTCCTCTTTTGGTTTGATTTTACTTGTGTAATCTGACAAATATGGAAATATGTTTGAAAAGATTGGCCATATCAGATTGCTTTCTTTCTTGGAGAGGAAGGAACTAAGAAAGAGGGGAAAATCTGGAATACAAATTCTTAACAAAAATGAATGTCGAAAACTATCTTTACATGTTCATGGAAAAATAAAATACTTTTGAAAAAAAGAAATACACAAACTAAAAGAAGTAAACAAAGAAATTAATAAGTTAGTGAATGAATGAGAAAATGGTTTATTCATAGCCAGAAATGTGCCTCCAAATAATCAATATAAAGTACTTCTATATTCATTAATATATCAATAGGAAGACTGATATTTCTGGGTGATGTAAATCCTAGGAAAACCCCAAAGTATCTGGCTTCTATACTTCTTGATAGTAATTTTATGCTACTCTACTCCTTTATGGCACCGTTATTGTTTATCAGAATAATGTCCAAGTAAAGGGAAACCTCTTGGTGGGTAAAGCTACTGGCACAAGCATATAGTATAGCAATAGTCAAATTTCTTTTTTTTTAATTAAAACTTTTTATTTGCATAACATATGTATGGGTAGTTCCTCAGCATAGATCTTTACAAAGCTTTCCATTATAAATTTTACCCCCAGTCCCCACCCCTCCCCTAGATGGCAGGAAGTCCATTACATGTTAATAATGATAAAATACTTGAAAAGTTGTTGTGCAAGAAAAATCCTATCTACAAGAAAAAAA
>JAJPUD010029234.1:0-14059 GCA_023553655.1 Myrmecobius fasciatus
GAGCAAGGTTGAGATCTCCCACTAGTATAGTATTACTGTCTATTTCTGCTTGCATCTCTCTTAACTTCTCCTCTAGGAATTTGGATGCTATACCACTTGGTGCATTTATGTTAAGTATTGATACTGCTTCATTGTCTATGGAACCCTTTAGTAAAATGTAGTTTCCTTCCTTATCTCTTTTAATTAGATCTATTTTTGTTTTTACTTGATCTGAGATAAGGATTGCTACCCCTGCCTTTCTTTGTTCACCTGAAGCATAGAAGATTCTGCTCCAGCCCTTTACCTTCACTCTGTATGTATCTCTATGTTTTAGATATGTTTCTTGTAAACAACATATTGTAGGATTCTGGCTTTTAATCCAGTCTGCTACCCACTTCCGTTTTATGGGAGAGTTCATCCCATTCACATTCACAGTTAAAATAACTATATCTGTATTTCCTGCCATCTTATTCACCCAGAGTTATGATTTTTCTCTTCCCTTTCCCCTCTCTCCCTTCCCCCCTCCCCAGTACTTTGTTCTTGATGACCACCTCCCACCAATAATCCTCCTCCCTTTAGAGTCCCTCCCTCCCCTTTATACCTTTCCCCTAATCCTTCTATTAGTTTATCCCTTTCCTTTTCTCCCCTCCCTCCTACCTTCCCACAAGGAGGGTTAGGCCTTTCTTTGAAGCCAAATGTGTCTGATATACTCTCTTAGAGTCCAATCTAATGAGAGTAATGTTTACACAATACTCATCGCCCTCCCTTCTTTCCCTCAATTAATATTAGATCTTCTATGTCTCTTTATGAGATTTTGCCTTATTTTACCTCCTTTATTTTTACTTTATTTTGCCTCCTTTCCCCTCTCCCCCCTTTTTCTTTTTCAGTATGGTATCCCTTCCACCTCTAATTTCTTTTCCATTATTATGAAAGAAAAATCAAATTATACTGCCATTCTTTAAAGGATACCTATAGTAGAAATATAGTTCTCAAGAGTTTTCCTTTTTACCTTTTTAAGCTTCTCTTGAGTTCTCTATTTGGAGGTCAAATTTTTTGTTCCGATCAGGTCTTTTCATTAGAAATAGGTGAAATTCTCCTGTATCATTGAATGATCATCTTCTTCCCTGGAAGATGATGCTCATTCTAGCTGGATAACTTATTCTTGGCTGTAATCCAAGTTCTTTTGCCTTTCGGAATATCTGGTTCCAGGCCCTTCGATCCTTTAAAGAGGTCACTCCCTATCTTAATAAACTTCATTGGTTCCTTATTACCTTTAGAACAATATCAACTCCTTCGCTCTTTAGACACAATTCCACAATGCTTTCTTGAATAGCTGAGCCAATTCATAGCCCTACCAATATTACACAAATGTGCCTACTTTCCCACATTCCTCCAACATTTCTCATTTTCTACTTTTATTATCTTTTCTAATCCAATGTCTATGAAAAGAAATATTAAACTTTTTTGATTTGGGGCAGCTAGGTGGTGCAGTGGATAGAGCACCAGTCCTGAAGTCAGGAAGACCTGAGTTCAAATCTGATCTCAGACACTTAACATTCCCTAACTGTGTGACCCAGAGCAAATCAGTTAACCTCAATTGCCTCAGCAAAAAGCCAAAAAAAAATTGTTTTCATTTGCATTTCTCTAATAATTACATGCATTTAAATTGCAGACAACTTATTTCATCTTGTTCTCTTTCATGACTGTGCATTCAAATAGGCTATCCCCACTCTCTAGGCAGCATTCCTTCTCATGTCTGCTTGTTGAAATATTGTTTTTTCTTTAATGATTTATTTAAACTCCTATGAGATGTTTGCTGATCTCCCTAGCAGAAATACATTTCTCTCTTCTCCAGTTTTCCTAAAATACTTTGTATTTACCCTTTCTCCTATTATGTTTTGTTTTCTAACATACAGTGTAATAACTAGAGTGCTGAACTTCAAGCCAGGAAGAGCTGAATTTAATGCTTGCTTCTGACACTTTATTAGCTATATGACTGACCTCCCTGAGACCCAGTTTCCTCATCTCTAAAACTCAGGATACTAAAACATATTGTTTTGTGAGCATTGAAATAGTATCTATAAAATGTTTTGTAAATTTGAAAGCCAACATATAATTGACAAATTTTATTGATATGCCATATCACCTCTATTAGATTGTCATTTTCTCAAATTCAGGAACTATGACATTTTCAAAATTTTTATATCCCTAGTTGTTGAGCTTAATAAGTTTTTGTTGGATTGAATTTATAGATAATACATAGCATTCTATGAAATTTTTTATTTCTATTTTTTTTCCTGTTAAAGATGGTTTCTGCAACTCATTCCATGCAAACTAATGAGTTGGAGATCATTTTTAAAATTCATTGCTCAACAAATATTTATTGGGAATATTTTATTAGCAGACCAGGAATTAAACTTCTTTGCAATGGATTCATATGGGATAAATAAACATACCAGAGAGAAAAAAATCTTGAAAGTGAAAGGCGATTAGTGATTTTTTTCATCCAGATCTTCCTCTTTGGCAATCTTATGAACTACTTAGTTATGCCTGTGGACATAAGAAATTAATAATACTTCAAAGAAATTTTCTTTTAAGATATGGATATCACATCTGACAAAAATGAATAAAAATATCATGCATCTATCCTCTGTTGAGTCTGATTCACTTTTGGGGTGAAATTTCAGGGCCTAAAGAATTTTCTTACTGTAGATTCTGCTTTGCAATTTTCTATAGTGGAACAGATTTATTTATTTATTTAGCATTTCTGTGGATAAGACATTCATCCCTTAAAGATCACCTGATGGTACACCTCTCTGAACTTAGCATAGCTGTATTCAGAAAACAGTTTTCATTTGTTACAGCATTTCAAATAAGGATGGATTGTATATAATTGAGTTATCTAGTAGTTTTTAACTTTAATAATGTTCATTTTAAATGACACAGAGATTTTTATTGTCACATCATAACCCAAATATTACACTTTAAAAATTAACAATGACTTTTAAAGATTCATTGTTGAGGAAACTGAAATAATAGAATCTTAGAGTTGGAAGAGATTGCAGAAGTTATCTCATCTGATTTCCCATCTAAAAAAGGAGCTTGTTTTGAAATGCCCTCAACAAGTAGCTGTCATGTCTCTGCTTGAAAATTCCCACTGGGGGAGAGCTTAGTGCCTAATAAGATGGCCCATTTTATTTTTGAAGAACTCTACTTGTTAAAAAGTTCTTCCTTCTATTGAGCTAAAATTGCCCTCCTATAACTTTCACCAATAAGTACTATTTTTATTTTCTGAATCTGCAGAAATTTCTTTTTTTTGCATGATAGCCTTTTAAATTTTTGGAGAAAGCTATTATGTCTTCCTTTTCACTAAATCTCTTTTCTAGGCTAACCAACACCAATTCCTTTAACAATTTTTCAGGTTGTCACCTGAAATTTTGTGCCTCTATCAACATACTGCTTGTCGTTCTTTGAATGAACTTCAGTTTGCCAATATTTCTGAGCACAATACTACATATCAGGTTTAACTAGTGTAGAGTATTATGGAACCGCTGCTGTCTGCCTTTGCAATACTCGAAAAGGTCAGTGTTTTTAATAGTGTCAATACTTAATGCTAGTTTAAATTATATTCTTCTATACTTTTGCGCCAGGATTCTCAAACATTTTTGTCTTTAGAGTACTTTATGGTCCTAAAAATTGGCAAACTCAAAGACCTTTCATTTATGTAAATTATTTTATGATATTACTGTATTAGAAATTAAAGTGGATATTTAAAATATTCACTTATTAATCTTTTAAAAGAACACTAATAAACCCATTACACTAACATATTTTTTATTTTAAAAACTCTACATTTTCAAAAAAAATTACTGTGAAACAAGTGACATTGTTTTATATATTTTGCAAATCTTTTAAATGTCTGTTTTAATAGAAGACAGCTGGATTATTATATCTGGTTCCACTTTCAATCTGATATGATAATTTATTTTGGTTAAAGAACATTAAGAAAATCTGGCCTCTGATATGTAGTTGAAAAAGGGAGTATTTTAGTATGTAAGTAATATCTTAGTATTTTCATTAAAATAATTTTAATCTCATGGAATCCCCTAAAGGACTTTTTGAAGTCTGTGGACAATGTATTGAGAAATGATACCTGAATGAAGAGAATGAGGGGGGCAACAAGAGAGTGAAGAGAGGATGGAGTAAAGAGGGGCTGATTCTTAGTACCTTCCTAAAGGGTGGGGAAGAGCTGGAAAGATCTATGCATTCTTTTATCATTGTTGGCTGTCCTTCTGGGGACCCAACAGGAATTGTCCAATTGGGTATCCCATTTCCTTTCCTTTCCTTTTCTTTTTTCTTTTCTCTTCTTTTTTTCTCCTCTCCTCTCCTCTTTTCTTCTTTTCTTTTCCTTTCTTTTTTCCTTCTCTGCTCTTCCTTTCTTTTATCTTTCCCTTCTTTTCCCTATGAAGTAGCGTAGTGCTGGAGAAACTGAGACAAGATAGAGATTAAAGAGGTTTTTTAATATTTTATTAGTGGAATTTACATATTTAGTGCCATACCAATCAAACTCCCAAGAAATTATCTTACAGATCTAGAAAAAATAGTAGCAAAATTCATTTGGAAGAACAAAAGGTCAAGACTTTCAAGAGAATTAATGAAAAAAAAAAAGGCTGATGATGGTGGACTTGCTGTACCAGATCTAAAACTATATTACAAAGCAGCGGTCATCAAAACCATTTGGTACCGGCTAAGAAATAGAGTAGTCAATCAGTGGAATAGGATAGAATCACAAGACAAAGTAAGCAATAACTATAGCAATTTAGTCTTTGATAAACCCAAAGTCCCCAGCTTCTGGGATAAGTACTCAATATTTGACAAAAACTGTTAGGAAAATTGGAAACTAATGTGGAAGAAATTAGGGCTTGACCCACATCTAACACCACATACCAAGATAAGATCTAAATGGGTTCATGATCTGGATATAAAGAGTGATGTTATAAGTAAATTAGAGGAACGTAATATAGTTTACTTCTCAGAATTGTGGAGATGGAATAAATTTATGTCCAAAGAAGAACTGGAACTCTTTTTTTTTTAAATTTATTTTTTTTATTTTAAGCTTTTTATTTGTATAACATATGTATGGGTAGTTCCCCAGCCTTGATCTTTACAAAGCTTTCCAATACAAATTTTACCCGCAGTCCCCTCCCCTCCCCTAGATGGCAGGAAGTCCACTACATGTTAATAATGTTGAAATGCTTGAGAAGTTATGCAAGAAAAATCCTATCTACAAGAAAAAAAAAAGAATCAGAGAAAGGCAACACAATGCAAGCAAATGTCAATAGAGATCATGAAAATGTTACGTTGTGGTCCATATTTCATGTCCCTCTTTTTGGGTGTATATGGTTTTCTTCAGTGAACAACTGGAACTGGTTTGAGACAATTCTTTATTGCAGAGAGCCATGTCCATCAGAATTGATCATCATGTAATACTGTTGTTCCTGTGCATGATGATCTCCTGGTTCTGCTCGTTTCACTCAGCATCAGTTCATGCAAGTCTCTCCAGGCCTCTCTGAAATCGTCCTGCTGGTCATTTCTTACAGAACAATAATATTCCATAACATTCATATACCATAATTTATTCAGCCACTCTCCAATTGATGGGCATCCCTTCAGTTTCCAGTTTCTAGCCACTACAAAAAGGGCTGCCACAAACATTCTTGCACATGTGGATCCCTTTCCCTCCTCTAAGATCTCTTTGGGATATAGGCCCAGTAGAAACACTGCTGGATCAAAGGGTATGCACAGTTTGACAACTTTTTGAGCATAGCTCCAAATTGCTCTCCAGAATGGTTGGATCCGTTCACAAGAACTGGAACTCTTAATTGAAAACCAGATAGATAACTTTGACTATATTAAGTTAAAAAGGTTTTGTACAAACAAAACCAATGCAGTCACGATTTAGGAGGGAAGCAATAATTTGGGAAATCATTGTTACATTTAAGGGTTCTGATAAAGGTCTCATCTCTAAAATATATAGAGAATTGTCTCATATTTATAAGAATTCAAGCCATTCTCCAATCGATAAATGGTCAAAGGATATAAACAGACAATTTTCAGATGATGAAATTAAAACTATTTGTAGTCATATGAAAAGTTGCTCCAAATCACTATTGATCAGAGAAATGCAAATTAAGACAACACTGAGATACCACTACACACCTGTCAGATTGGCCAAAATGACAGGAAAAGTTAATGATGAATGTTGGAGGGGATGTGGGAAAACTGGGACACTGATGCATTGTTGGTGGAACTGTGAACAGATCTAACCATTCTGGAGAGCAATTTGGAGCTATGCTCAAAAAGTTATCAAACTGTGCATACCCTTTGACCCAGCAGCATTTCTATTGGGCTTATATCCCAAAGAGATCTTAGAGGAGGGAAAAGGACCCACATGTGCAAGAATGTTTGTGGTAGCCCTTTTTGTAGTGGGAAACTGGAAACTGAATAGATGTCCTTCAATTGGAGAATGGCTGAATAAATTATGCTATATGAATATTATGGAATATTATTGTTCTGTAAGAAAAGACCAGCAGGATGATTTCAGAGAGGCCTGGAGAGACTTGCATGATCTGATGCTGAATGAAATGAGCAGAACCAGGAGATCATTATATACGGCAACAACAATACTATATGATGATCAATTCTGATGGACATGGCTCTCTGTAACAATGAAATGTTTCAAACCAGTTCCAATTGTTCACTGAAGAAAGCCATATACACCCAGAGAGAGGGATGTGAAATGTGGACCACAACATAACATTCTCATACTCTCGACTGATGTTTGCTTACATTGTGTTTCCTTTATCTGATATGTCTTTCATGTAGATATGATTTTTCTTGCACAACAATGATAAATGTGGAAATTTGTATACATATATTCGATCTGTCAAGTATTTTAATATAATTAACATGTAGTGGATTTCCTGCCATCTAGGGGAGGGGTGGGGAGTTGGGGGGAAAATTTGTAACAGAAAGCTATGTAAGGGTTAATGTTGAAGAATTACCCATACATATGTTTTGCAAACAAAATAAAATTTAAAAAAATTATTTATTAGTGGAGAGTCTGGACTGGCAGCCAAACAGAATCCATGCCTGACCCCCAGATGGGGTGGATGAGACTGTTGTCTCAAAGCATCCAATGATGAGCAAGGGGCTTCAGAGACTCTTATGGGGCTCCAGAGATCAGGAAAACAAAAAGGAGAGGGTTGAGCACTGGGTGGCTAGAAGTTCCAGTGAAGGACCATAAATTCAGTTCTGACAGGCTGGAGATAAGAATGGCTCATAAATTCTCATAAGTTGGGAAGAATCTAGGAGACAGGATGTCTGAAGCAGAAGATAGGGGGGTGCCATATAGGTGTTTGAGATAAGCCATCTGGAGTTTTATGACTCTTTGGAATGCCAGTGGCCAGAGCTCCGAAGCCCTAATTATCTCAGTCCTAATGTCCAGAAAGGGGCGAGTTACAACCAGAGAAATTGAGGCAAAACAATTCAGGGAAACTGAGGCAAAACAGTAGCATACCTTTACCTGTCGGTGTTCTGCCCAAAGGAATATAAATTCTGGTTCCTGAAACCTACCAAGATATCTTGAGAGTCTATGGGCTAGGATCATGCCTTAAACCCAAATCACTCTGGTTTTCACTGATTGACCAATAAATAGGTCTCAGGTCACACTTCATTTCTCATTGTATGAGCACCCATTGGCTTAATGTGAATGTAAATGGCAGTTGTTCTATTTTGGCCAGAAACCCTGAAGGTCTTCTTGAAGGTTTATTTATTTAATTATTTTGGAATAGGTAAAAGAGGCCATTCTCTGCTTCATTTCTGTCCTAGCTTTCGCCACTGATTGGACATTGCCTCAGTAAAACTATTAAAAGCCTTAGTGTAAAAACGCCAAGGAACCTTAATGCACCTAAGGCCATCTCCAGTCCTTCTGATAAGGAAGACATTAGCAAAAATTATAAAAACCTCCTAACAGATAACTAGCTAGCTAGCTATAGCTATATAAGTATATATAAATATAGCTATGGATATTGTAAAAGAGAAGCATTTTGGCAAGAATTCTATAGCTACTCTGATGAAATCAGAAAAAGATTTACATTCTTGGAAGAACAGTTGTCTAAGCTAGTGGGCAGACCCTTGGAATGCAAATACATAACCTTTTATTCCCTGTCCGGAAACTGCAAATCAATCCCCTGATTCCCCATGGACTGGGTACTTCAGAAGTTACCCAAACTAGGGTTCAGAAGAACCCTAACCCTAACCCTAACCCTAACCCTAACCCTAACCCTAACTCTAACCCAACCCTAACCCTAACCCTAACCCTAAGCCTAAGCCTAAGCCTAAATCTAACCCTAACCCTAACCCTAACCCTAACCCTAACCCTAACCCTAACCCTAACCCTAACCCTAACCCTAACCCTATATAGAGTGCCTGATTTCCTCATATGAATGCGAGTTCCCATCTCTAATTACATCTAATAGTGTGTTTCTTATTCTAATTTATTTGTCTTTACAATGTTGTTATTGTTATATAAATTGTTGTCCTTATTTCAATCACTTCATTCTTCATCAGTTTATAAAAGTTTTTGGAATTGTTTATTTTTATAATAGTTACAATAATTTTAATATAATAATGATATAATATAATTTATAATGTATATAATAATATTTATAACATAGCATATTATAATTTAATTGCATTTATAATATAGTATACTATAACAATTTAATTACATTTATAATATAGTATATTATAACATTATTCCTTAATTATATTTATAATATAATATATTACAATTTAACCATATTTATAATATAATAATTTAATATTTATAATACAACATTATAATTTGTCATACAATGTAATAAATAATAATTTATAATAATATTTAATAATATTTTTATAATATTTACAATATTGGTTCTAGAATAAAATTGTTTTGCTAGATCTCTTCACTTTACATCAGCTCATACAAATCTTTCCATATCTCTATGAAATCATCTCTTTACACATTTCTATATAATTCAAAAATTTTAATAATGTAATTTCAATATAATTGGTTTCCTTTGTACTTCTATATATTTTACTTTATATATTGAAAAAAATCTCATTTTAAGAAGGAGTCTATAGGTCTTTAGTAGTTTATAGTCAATAAACATTTATTAAGTACCACAGAGTCAGGCACTTTGCCAAGGACTGAGAATACAAAAAGAGGTAAAAGTCCCTTCCCTCAAGGAGTTCAAAATCTAATGGGGAAAACAACAAAGCAAACAAACATGTACAAAAAAGCTGCATATAGGATAAATTTTTTTTCAGTCATTTCTATCCTGTCTGACTCTTTGTGACCCCATTTGGGGTTTTCTTGGCAGAAGTACTGGAGCAGTTTGTGATTCCAGCTTATTTTAAAGATGACAAAATGAGGCAAATGGGGTTAAGTGATTTGCTGAAGTAGCTAGTAAGTGCCTGAGGCCCAGTTTGAACTCGTCTACCTGACTGTGCCACCTAATATGACAAATAGGAAATAATTAAAAGAGAGAAGGCCCCCAAATGAAGAAATATTGGGAAAGGTTTCCTATACAAGGTGGAATTTTAGTTGGGACTTAAACAGAAGTCAGGGACATGAGTAGGGGAGACAAAGAGGAAGAATGGTTCAGACATGGGGGGACAGCCAGACAAAATGCCCAAAGCCAAGAGAAGGTTGCTTTATTCGTGAAATAGCCAGGAGGCTAGTGCCATTGAATAGAAGGGTACAAGACAGAAAGAAAGGTGTAAGAAGACTGAAAAGGTGTTATAGACTAGGTTCTGAAGGGCTTTGAATGCCAAACAGATTTTGTATTTGATCCTGGAAGCAATAGGAGCCCATAGAAGTTTTTTGAGCAGTTGGGAAAATCCCTTTGGTGGCTGAAGGTAGGATAGATTGGAGCTATTGCAACAGATTAGGTGTGAGGTGATGATGAAAGCCTGCACTAGAGCAGTAGTAGTATCAGTTTTCTGAAAGTTATTGCAAAGATGTTTGTCCTTTGTCCTGGAGGAGGATCATGATATCAGGAAGGTGATGACGTGACATGCAAATGAATTAGATTTAAGTGAGAGGGGGCTGTGCAAGGTTACCTGTCTCACTTGCCCCTCCAGAGCCATCTGGGTCCAGTGGCCAGTTATAGATCAGGAGGACTGGAGATGGTCCTGGATGCAATGAGAGATCTTGGTGTTTTTAAGCTAAGGTCTTCAACAGGACTCAGTTTGATGGAGGCTGCGCCCATTTTGTAATTAAGGCTAAGTAGCAATTGAGGCAAAGAAATCTCCTCTTTCACCTGGTCTCCCCTACCCTCCCCCCCGAAATCTAAATAAATAATATTTGCTATTTACATTCAATATGAGTCAATCAGGATCCAAACAATGATCAAATGAGGTTTGGCCAGGGATCTATTGGTAATCAATTGCTAATCAATGACAATGAGTGGTTTTAGTTATTTATAATGTTGCAAGGCTTTGCATTGGATACAGTGGTAGAAGGGTGAGATAGTGAGAGATAGTGAGGAGTCAAGATATCACCTAGGCTGAAGACTGAGAAACTGGGAGGATGGTGCTGTCTTCCACAGTAACAGAGAATTTTTGTTTTTCACTTGTTTCAGTAGAGTTCAACTCTTCATAACCCCATCTGGAATTTTCTTGACAAAGATACTAGAATGGTCTGTTATTTTCTTCTTCTCTTCATTTTATAGATGAGGAAACTAAGGCAAACAGGGTTAGGTGACTTGTCCAGAGTCACACAGCTACTAAGTGTCTGGGTCTGGATTTGAACTCAGAAAGATGAGTCTTCCTAATTCCAAGACTGGCAATCTAGCCACTGAGTCACTTGGCAATTCAAATAGGAAAGTGAAGCTTCATCAGATTTCAAAGGAATCCATGACACACAAAAATTGTTTACAAATCCTTGCTTTAAATGCTACTGTAAACCCAGAAAAAAAGACATTCATAAAGCAATTTTTAGAAGGGCACTCATTTTTGTTCTGGGAACCATCCAACAGGTCGGCATGGGAATTCCAACAAGGAATGACCTGCTGAGCTTATAGGACCCAATGAAACTGAACTCAAGCTTCGAAGTTCTTTTCCATACAAAGGAGAGTTAATGTCCTTGACATTTACAAATAAGGACCTTTTACGACTACGATTTAAATCTGCTTCTTGTAGAGTGAGACTGGAGTAGTTTTTCTAATACCAGCTCTTTTCCTTACAAATCATGAGCCACTGGGGAATCTATAAGGACACCTGTATATATCAAGTTAAATAGTGTGTGTAAAAATATTCAACAAATGCATAAGATGTTTATGATCCCCATTTTACTTCTCTAAAGAAAATAAATAATTTTGTAATTGTTAGATTCACTTCTTTGTTTCTTTAGTTATTATTAGACTCAAGCAAGCTATGCTCTAAAAATATTCTCTCTTACAAAGTGAAAAGTGAAAAAATATTATAAGTGATTTATGAAGGAATTTTTATTTCCTATCTTCACACGCACAGACTTCTGAGATTTTATTGTTTCCACAAGGCATTGTAATGTCAGGTATATCAGTCTGTGAAATATTCCCTTAAAAATGAGTGATTCAAGGTGGCCTAATAAAATGCATTCATGGTTAAACCTTCTCTACCGTAGATCTACATTAGTAAGTAAATGATTTAGTAAGTTGCCTTTTGTGATGTTGGGGGAACTAGCTAATTAATGAAACTCTCTTTGCAAGTATTTGGGGAAGATTATCTAGATGCATTCAGTTGTTGATAACAAAAGACCAAAGAGGTTTTTTTTAACAAGCATTTCTTTTGCCCAGAAGCACTTTGCAATTTATAATAACTCCTTATCAGTGTCTCATTGTTATAGAAATGGTTAGGGCTTTTGAAATCTCTTTCTCAGCAGGAATACAGTGCTACTCATCAATTCTTTTCTTTTATGAATGAAATGTTGTGAATCCCCTAATAGGTGGCAAGGAAAGTTTTCATGAAAAGGAAAGTCATTCATT
This sequence comes from Myrmecobius fasciatus, assembly GCA_023553655.1. NCBI lineage: Eukaryota > Metazoa > Chordata > Mammalia > Dasyuromorphia > Myrmecobiidae > Myrmecobius > Myrmecobius fasciatus. The sequence continues at coordinate 12,054 of JAJPUD010029234.1, forward strand.
CAGAGTGATCCATATTCCATTTTCTAAGCAAAAACACTTTGAAAGAATCCAGTTTGAGAGATCTTAGGAAATAAACTTTTTGAACAATACTGTATATGGTAGATGTAATGGGAGTAGAACCATGAATAGATTATTTTTTTTAAAATAATAGCTTTTTATTTTCAAAATATATCAAAGATAGTTTTCAACATTCACCCTTCCAAAACCTTGTGTTCCAAATTTTTTCTTCCCTTTCTCCCACCCCTTCCCCTAGAGAGCAACTAATCCGATATATGTTAAACATGTACAATTCTTCTATACATAATGCCACTTTTATCATACTGCACAAGAAAAATCAGATCAAAAAGAAAAAGAAAATGAGAAAGAAAAAAAGCAAGCAAACAAAAAAAGTGAAAACACTATGTTGTGATTCACATTCAATTCCCACAATCCTCTTTCTGGATGTAGATGGCTCTCTCCATCACAAGTTCATTAGAATTGGCCTGAATCACCTCATTGTTGAAAAGAGTAGCATCCATCAGAATTTTTCATCACATAATCTTGTTGCTGCTGTGTACAATGTTCCCTTCATTCTACTCACTTCACTTAGTATCAGTTCATGTAAGTCTCTACAGGCCTTTATGAAATCATTCTACCAATTGTTTCTTATAGAATAACATTATATTCATATATCATAACTTATGCAGCCATTCCCCAACTATTGGGCATCCACTCAGTTTCCAATTCCTTAGCACTACAAAAAGGGCTGCTACAAACATTTTTGCACAAAGTGTCCTTTTTCCTCCTTTGTGATTTCTTTGAGAAACCAGTAGAAACCCAGTAGAAACACTGCTAGATCAAAGGGTACAAGCAGTTTAATAGCCCTTTGAGCATAGTTCCAAATTGTTCTCCAGAATGGTTGAATCAGTTCATAATTCCACCAACAATGTATTAGTGTCCCAGTTTTTCCACATCCCCTCCAACATTTGTTATTATCTTTTCTGTCATCTTAGCCAATCTTGAAAAGTATGTAATGGTACTTCAGAGTTGTTTTAATATGCATTTTTCTGATCAATAGTCATTTACAGTCTGATCAAGTCATTTTTAAAAAAAAATTTTCTTTTTTTTTTTATTTGCAAAACATATGTATGGGTAATTCTTCAACATTAACCCTTACAAAGCTTTCTGTTACAAATTTTCCCCCCCTAGTCCCCACCCCTTCCCTAGATGGCAGGATATCCACTAAATGTTATTTATCATAAAATACTTGGCATCGAATATATGTATATATATTTCCACACTTATTGTTGTGCAAGAAAAATCGTATCTACAAGAAAGAAATATCAGATAAAGGAAACACAATGTAAGCAAAATCAATCGAGAGTATGAAAATGTTACTCAACAGTCATTTTTCATATGACTAGAAAAGCTTTTAATTTCTTCATCCGAAAATTGCCTGCTCATATCCTTTGACCATTTATCAATTGAAGAATGGCTTATATTCTTATAAATTTGAGCCAATTCTCTCTATATTTTAGAAATGAGGCCTTTATCAGAAACCTTGGATGTAGAAAATTTCTCCCATTTTTCTGCTTCCCTTCTAATCCTGTCTTTTTTTACAAAATCTTTTTAACTTAATATAATTAAAATTATCCATTTTGCATTTCATACTGTTCTCTAGTACTTCTTTGGTCATAAATTCCTTCCTTCAGGAAAGGGCCCCACATGTGCAAGAATGTTTGTGGCAGCCCTTTTTGTAGTGGCTAGAAACTGGAAACTGAATGGATGCCCAGCAATTGGAGAATGGCTGAATAAATTACAGTATATGAATGTTATGGAATATTATTGCTCTGTAAGAAACGACCAGCAGGATGATTGCAGAGAGGCCTGGAGAGACTTGCATGAACTGATGCTGAGTGAAATCAGCAGAACCAGGAGATCATTATATACGGCAACAACAATACTATATGATGATCAATTCTTTTTTTTTTTAATTTTTTTTATAAAGCTTTTTATTTACAAAACAT
>JAJPUD010029235.1:0-14058 GCA_023553655.1 Myrmecobius fasciatus
TGGTAGTTGATGGACCAGTAGCAAATATAGCCAGTCTTTGAAAGAACAGGCTTTTGCATGAGGTTTCAGGTCAAGTTATTTGACCATTAGCAACTTATTTGATTTTTCTGGGTTTCACTTTTTTTATCTGGAAAATGAAGGAACTATCTAGATGATCGTGAATGTTTTTTTTTCTCATATTAAAACTTTGTGACCTACAATGCATGCTACCAACTTCACAAGAAGTTACATAATAAAACATTCATATTTTATGTGAAGAATTTCAAATTAAATTAATTTAATGTAATTTCAAATAATTACAATGTCAATTCTTTCTCATACTTGAAAATGAATTCAATGCTAATATATACAGTGTGGGTGAGGTTTCTTTAGGAATGCCTCTTTATATCTATTTTTCCACAAAGCTAAGAGATCCTGGCTTTTTCTCCCTGATCAAAACATATTTCATGATGATCATTGTTATTTCTATGTCTTTTCCATGTGAAAGTGATCCTCTTGAATTCAAGGAATGTATTTTTGCCCTTCTTTGTATTGCCTCTATTTAACACAATGTTTTATACATAAAAAGCATTAAATAAAATTTTTTGTGACTGAAGTTATTTGTACCTGGACTTGTAATTCCATTGATAGTGGAAACTGTTTTTATGAAATAAGATCATTCCCATCATCTCTACTACCACAGGCTTGAGAATATGAGTACATCCTGGGGAAGCCTTTAACTTTCCCCTGTCAGTCAAGTAGCATTTTATTTAGAGCATAATATGCTTCTTCATACTGTGTTAAGCTCTTGGAATGCAAATACAAGTAAAAAGAAAGATAGTCTCTGCCCTCATAGAGATTATATTCTTATAGGGAAAGATAACACATAAAAGAAAGATGAAAGAAAATGGCAAATCTGTACTTCAGCCTAGTAAGAAACGAAAAGATTGTTTGCTGGAATATCTTATTTTCATGTAATTTCTAGGAAGATTCATTCAATTAGAAGGAGGAACTTCAGAGGCAGAGGGCATTTCAAAGGCATTAATTCCAGGGCTAATGTGATCTTCAAGTATTAAAAGTTTCTGGGGCAAGATGGAGATAATACAAGAAATGGCAAGAAAAATTGAAGAATTTTCTCAGGTTACGCTGCCACATTTGACTCTACACAATCCTGTTTATGAAGCTTATTATATCTGGGAATTACTGAGATGTTGAATGGCTTGTCCAGGGCTATTCAGTCAGAAGATATCAAATGTGTCACTTAATCAAATGCCTTCTTGACTCAGAAGCTGGCTTTCTCTCCATTATAGCATGTTGTCTTACAATGGATAGTATAGATAGATAGCACTGTGAATAAAGAACCAGGTCTAGAGTCAGGAAGACTAATCTTTCTGAGTTCAAATCTGATCTGAGAAACTCACTAATTGGGTGATCCTGGATAAGTCACTTGATGCTGTTTCCCTCATTTTCCTCATCTTTAAAATGAGCTGGAAAAAGAAATGGCAAAACACTCAAGTATTTATGCCAAGAAAAACTCAAAGGTGGTTATAAAGAATTGAGTGGTTATGAAGAATTGAATACATCTGAAAAAAATGACTGAATCTCAATAACAAACTTTCCTCAAGATCAGTGTTGTGTCCAATTCCATTCACTTGCCTACACTAAAGCAGTATTAATGTGTCTGACATGCAATGTAGATTTCTCTCTTTATTGAATCTTTAAGTTTAACTTTGTCTGAAATCAATGATTACTAACCCTATTATTTTCTGACTTTGTTGTAGTATTTGTGTATATCTCTTATTCCTTATACTTTCTAACTTTTCTAGTTTAACTCCACTCTTTAGCTTGGCTTGCTATTGCTTAACTTTCTCCCAGCTATATATCCCTTCCTTATCTTCTCTCCCCATCCTTTCTCTCCTTCTTTATCCCATTTTCTTTAATCTACACACCTTACCCCACTCCCACTAATCTAAACACCTTTCTGTAATCTTATCCTATGCCACCATTTCCCTCCCTGTTCATCCTTTTTCCATTAATCTACATTTCTTTTTCCATTGTTATAAATCTGCATACAATTCTATAATTGTCCTTGCCCTATTCTCCTTATTTCTTCATAGATTTATGGCATATATATATATATGCCATATGTGTGTGTATAGATATTGTTCCCAATTTACCCAATTCTCAATGTGAGTAGCCCTCTCCCCCACCCTAATGCCTTTGTGTCAGTTCTTCCTTGGCACTTCATTCATATAATTACTATTTTTACTTTTTCATAGACTGTTTTGCTTTCTAATCAGATCATACTCCAACCTGTCTTAATCTTTCTTTCGAGCTACCCAATTATGATGTCAATCTTTTAAAAAAAATTATTAAAGCTTTTTATTTTCAAAATATATGCAGGGATAATTTTCAACTTTCACCCTTGCAAAACCTTGTCTTCCAAATTTTCTTCTCTCCCTTCTCCCTACCCCCTCTCCTAGATGGCAAGTAATCCAATATGTGTTAAACATGCACAATTCTTCTATACATAGTTCCACAAATATCATGCTACACCAGAAATCATATCAAAAAGGAAAGAAAATGAGTAAAAAAAACAAAATGCAGGTGAATAACAACAAAAACATTGAGAATGTTATATTGTAATCCACATTCAGTTCCCATAGTCGTCTCTCTAGGTGTAGATGGTTTTCTTTGCCATAAGATCATTGGAACTGGCTTCAATCATCCTTTTGTTGGAAAGTCACATTCATCAGAATTGATTATCCTATAATATTGATGTTGCCATGTACAATGATCTCCTAGTTCTTCTCATTTCACTTAGCATCAGTTCATGCAAGTCTCTGCAGGCTCCTGTAAAATGATCCTGCTGATCATTTCTTGTAGAACAATATTACACAACATTCATATTGCATATCTGATTCAGCCATTCTCCAATTGATGGGCATCCAATCAGTTTCCAGTTTGTTGCCACTACAAAAAGGGCTGCCACAAACTATTGCTGTCAATCTTAAATATGTCATGCATTTCCATGTAAAAAAATAAGATATTGACTCTTATATGTTAAACTTTTTATTACATGTGAGTTTGGTTCAGACAAAGTCCTGAAAATCTACAAGTTTGTTGAATGTCTTTTTTTTTTCACTCAATATTTAGTTGTTTTTTGTTGTTGTTGTTGTTGTTGTTGAATACACTATTTTTTGGCTGCAGGCCCAATTCTTTTGATTGCTGATATATATTGTTCCAGGATCTGAAGTTGTTTTGTTGTAGCTGATGATAAATATTGTATAATTCTAATTGTAGTTCCAGTATATAAGAATTTTTTGTTTTTGTTTCTTGTAAAATTTTCTCTTTTTTTCTGGGGATTTCAAAATCTGGCAATAATCACTCATTGTATTTTCTATGTAGGATCATTTTCAGATAGTAATCAATAGGCTTTTTTTTTCTATTTCTAGTTTCCCCTCTCTATCAGTCCTGGACAATTTCCTTTGACTATTTCTTGCATTATTATGTCAAAGACTTTTTTTTGGTCACAGCTTTTAATTATTCTTTCAATTATTCTTACATTTTATCTGCTTGATGTTTTCTCCAAATATGTTTTTCCCAGATATGTTTTTTTCTTATCCCATATTTCAAATTCTGTTTCTATTTTTCCATTCTTTATATTTTATTTTGCTATTTTGTGGTTTCTTATAGCTTCACTGGTTTCCCTTTGACCAATTCTAATTTTCAGAGAATAATTTTCTTTTTTAAGCCTCTGTGACTTCTTATTAAATTGCCTAACTTTTTTTTTCATTTCTTATTGCTTTCTTTGAATGGTTTTTCTACTTCTTCAACACTCTCATTTGATTTTTCAAGTTGTTCTTTTTCAAGTTCTTCTAAAAATTCTTTCTGGGATAGTAGCCATTTTACATTACTCTTTGGGATGGAAGAGGCTTTTTATACTTCCTTGTCCTCTGAAGAAGAATCAAGATCTTTCCTATTCCCATGGTAACTGCCTGTGGTTGAGTCTACCTTCTTTGCTTCTTAATTTTTTAAAATATGAATCATTAGTGCCACCACCTCTAATCCTAGAGTGCAGGGAAAAGGGATGCTCTTAGTTTAAATTCAGTGCTCCCCTGTAACTGGGAACCCTAACCAAAGCTTCCATCCTCTTGCAAGTGCTTGTAGTCAGCAACTTCCTAATGAAATGTTTCAAACCACCTCCAATTGTTCACTGAAGAAAGCCATATACACCCAGAGAGAGGGATGTGAAATGTGGACTACAACATAACATTCTCATACTCCTTGATTGACGTTTGCTTACATTGTGTTTCCTTTATCTGATATATCTTTTGTGTAGATAAGATTTTTCTTGCACAACAATGATAAGTTTGGAAATATGTATACATATATTCAATTTGCCAATATTTTAACATAATTAACATGTAGTGGATATCCTGCCATCTAGGGGAGGGGTGGGTAGTTGGGGGAAAAATTTGTAACAGAAAGCTATGTAAGGGTTAACGTTGAAGAATTACCCACACATATGTTATGCAAATAAAATTTTAAAAATTTAAAAAAAATTTTAAAAAATTAAAAAAAAATTAGTCAGCAACTTCCTTTCCCCATTGTTTCTACTTTCACTGGGCATGAAGTTTTCTTCTCACCCAAGTCAGTGACTCCACAGAACAACAGGACCTGGAATTCCTAATCAACAAAGAATCCCTCAGTCTTTTCATACTTAAACCCTCTACTCCCCACACTGTCTAGGAGGTGAAAACTCCGGTGATTCAGGCTGAGGCTCCCTCCAAGAGAGAGAATTTAAGAATTATTGTACTACCTGAAAGTCATTATTAAAAAAAAAGCCTGAACAGCATCTTTCAAAAAATTATCATGGAGGAGGGCGGAGCCAAGATGGCGGAGTGAAAATGTGACTCTCTGAGTCCTCCTCCAATCTTCTCTCAAATCAACAATAAAATAAGCCTCTGAACTGATCTTCAAGTCAACGAATTCAGAAATACTTGGACACTGCTTGCAGATATCTCTGAAGAACTTCATATGAGGTTTGTCTAACTCGGACAGAGGGATAAACAGTGGACTCCTTACAGGCTGGAAGTGAGGGAGGGACTCAGCTCATTGTGGCAGAAACTCCAGCCTCCAAACTCCAAACACCTGGAGTTTATCTGAGGCACTCAAAACACTCTGCCCTGATTGGGAGCAGGTGTTCTGGCAGACACCTTGTTTAAGGAGTAATTCCAATTTAGTCCTAGCCCCCACCGGCTCAGCACCTTAAATTAATTCCCTGAATTGCCCCAGGGCAAAGAACTTCAGCCACCATTTTTCTGAGCCTTAAAAAGACATCCACGCTGTCTTAAAAAAATGAAGAAGCAAAAGAGAGCTCTCATCATAGACAGCTTCTATCAAGAGAAAGAAGGGCAAACCCCAGATCCTGAGGTTTCTTTAGACAAAACAACTCCAGAGGAAGTCATCAAGGACCATCACTGGTCCCCTTTTCAAAAGGCCTTTCTGGAAGATTGCATACAGAATCTCAAAAGAGAGCTGGAGGATAAATGGGAAAATAAACTGAAATCAGTGCAAGAAGTCCTCCAAAAGAGATATGATAAAGACATGATTTTATTGAAAAATAAAATTAGTGAAGTGGAAAAAGAGTGCAATGAACAAATTGGCCAGTTACAAAAGGAGCTTAAAAAGGTAACTGAAGAAAACACCACTTTAAATATAAGAATTGAACAAATGCAAGTGAATGACTCAATAAGATTTCAAGAATCAGTGAAACAAAAACAAAAAAATGAAAAATTAGAAGAAAATATAAAATATCTCCTAGGAAAAACAATTGACTTGGAAAATAGATCTAGGAGAGACAATCTAAGGATTATTGGACTTCCTGAAAGTCATGATGAAAAAAAGAATCTAAACACTATCTTCCAGGAAATCCTGAAAGAAAACTGCCCTGACATTGTAGAATCAGAAGGCAAAATCACCATTGAAAGAATTCACCAATCACCTCCTGAAAGAGACCCCAAAATTAAAACCCCAAGGAATATCATGGCTAAATTTCAGGACTATCGCACCAAGGAAAATATTCTGCTAGCAGCTAGAAAGAAAGAATTCAAATACTGAGGATCAATAATTAGAATGACATATGATCTGTCAGCCTCCACATTGAAGGATGGAAGGGTCTGCAACCAGATATTCCAAAAGGCAAAGGAACTTGGATTACAGCCAAGAATATCCTATCCAGCTAGAATGAGCATTATCCTCCAGGGAAGAAGATGGTCATTCAATGATATAGGTGAATTTCACTTATTTCTAATGAAAAGACCAGATCTGAACAAAAAAAATTGACCTCCAAACACAGAACTCAAGAGAAGCATAAAAAGGTAAAAAGGAAAGGACTCTTCAGAACTTTATTTCTACTATGGGCATACTTAAAGTTTGGGGGTATAATTAACTAGATATTACTTTGATAATATGAAAAAGAAAACTAGAGGGGGAAAGGTTGTCATAGTGGGGAGAAGAGGGAAAAATGGTAAAATAAGATCTAAAAAAGGAGGTAAAAAGAAGGTAAAATCTCTTGAAGAGGCAAAGAAATCCTAATATAATTAAGAGAAAGAGGGGAGGGAGATGAGCATTGTGTAAATCTTACTCGCATCAGGTGGGGTTCTAAAAGTGTATATTAGACACTTGATTTCACATAGAAACTTGTCTGTTGCTAGAGGGAAGTGGGAGGGAAAGGAGGAAAAGAAAGGGATAAACTAATAGAAGGGAAAAGAGATGAATCAGGGGAAAGGAATAAAAAAAGGGGAGGGGATCTAAAGGGTGGTAAATTGTTAGGGAGAGGGGGTCATCAAAAGCAAAGTACTGAGGAGGGAGGAAAGGGAGAAAGGGGAAAAAAGGGGAAAACATTACTTGGGTAAATAAGATGGCAGGAAATAAAGAATTAGTTATTCTAACTGTGAATGTGAATGGGATGAACTCTCCCATAAAGTGGAAGCAGATAGCAGACTGGATTAAAAACCAGAATCCCACAATATGTTGTCTACAAGAAACACATCTAAACCATAGTGACACATATAGGATGAAGGTAAAAGGCTGGAACAGAACCTATTACGCTTCAGATGAACAACAACAACAACAAAAAAACAGGGGCAGCAATCCTTGTCTCAGATCAAGTAAAAGCCAAGATAGATCTAATCAAAAGAGATAAGGAAGGAAACTATATTTTATTAAAGGGTACCATAGATAATGTAGCAATATCAATGCTAAATATATATGCACCAAGTGCAATAGCACACAAATTCCTAGGGAGAAATTAAGAGAGATGCAAGAAGAAATAGACAGCCAAACTATACTAGTAGGGGATCTCAACCTTGCTCTCTCAGAATTAGATAAATCAAACCACAAAATAAACAAGAAAGAAACTAGGGAGATAAACCAATTGTTAGAAAAGTTAGGTATGATAGATCTATGGAGAAAGTTGAATGGAGACAGTAGGGAGTTTACTTTTTTCTCAGCAGTCCATGGAACCTCTACAAAAATTGACCATGTGTTAGGGCATAAAAACCTCAAAATCAAATGCAGAAAGGCAGAAATAGTAAATGCATCTTTTTCAAATCATGATGCTATAAAAATCACATGCAATATAAGGCCAGGAGAAAATAGACCAAAAGCTAATTGGAAATTAAATAATCTAATTCTGAAAATATTATCATGGAAAACTGCTCTCATATCATAGCACCAGAGGGCAAAATAGTCATTGAAAAAAATTTATCAATAATCATGAGAGAGATTCCAGAATGAAAAGTATAAGGAATCTTGTAGCCAAATTCTTTCTGTCATTTTTTTCTACAGCAGCCAGATAGAAACAGTTCAAATACTGTGGAAACACATTCAGGATTACACATGATATAGCAGTTTCTACTGAAAGAATTAGAAATTCTGGAAGGCAAAGGAGCTTAAATTACAACCAATAATCAACTATTCAACAAAATTAAGCATAATGTTTGGGGAGATGGATACTCAATAAAACAGGGAACTTTAAATTATTCCTCATGAGAAGACCACAGTTGAGCAGGAAATTCAATCTTTAAATTCAATTCTCAAGAGAAGCATATAAAAGTAAACAGGAAAGAAAAATAAATGTTATTTTAATTTGGTTTAAATGTTTATATGAAAAGATGATATTTGTAACTTTGAAAACTCTATCTTTATTAAGATGTTTATAAAGAATACATCTAGAATTGCTTATAAATTGACTTTGATGTGATGATATAAGAAGATACAATTAAGAGGTGAGGAAAAAGGATTGTATTGGGAAAAGAGGAAAGTGAGGTAAAATATGTTAAATTGTATCATAGGAAGAGCTGCAAAATATTTATTATAGTACAAAGAAAGAAAAGAGGAGGATGATCATTGTTTGAATCTTACTTCCATCTGATTTGGTTGAAAATAGGAACAATGTACACAGTCAGTTTCATGTAGAGTTTTTTCTTAATTCCAATACTATATGATCTATATAGAAAAATAAGTAAAAATAGAGTACTACCAAATTCATTTTTAATCACAACACAACTAATGTGGAAATATGTTTAATTAGATTGTACAAGTACAGCCTATATTAGATTATTTGCTGCTTTAGAGAGGAGAGGGGAAAAGTTGGAACTAATATTCTTACATAAAGTATTGTAAAAAAAAAACTACTTTTACATATAATTGGTAAAATAATATTAAGTTAGAAAAAAAGGAGAATATTGAAAACTAAAAAAAAAATTCAAGTGACTATTGATGACATTAACCTATTGTTTTCAGACTCAATTTCATTTTCCCCTAATTTAGCTATTTCTATATTATCTCATAAAATGATTCTGGTAGGATACTTTATCAATTTGGGGAATAATTTGAGAAGTATGGATACTAATTATTCTTTAAAAGTTTGGTGTAGTTCTCCTTTGGACTCTCCACAAGGACTAGGAGAGCCCTTTCCTTCCATCCATGGTAGTTCTTTTAGATATAGATCTCTTTTCCCCCCTGAAATTGGATTATTTAATATCCCTATAAAATTAGTTAAAGTATGTTATATTTTTGTAGGTATCACCCTTTATTTTCTCAATTTTGTTAGCATACAATTGTTTAAAATATCTTCCATTACTGTTTTTATGTTTTTTTTGCCATGATTTCCCCTTATGTCTAGTTTTTGCTATTTCATTGATGTTTTTCTTCTCTTTTCTCTTTAATTAGATTAGACAAAGGTTCATAATTATAATTATAATAAAAATTAGTTAATTCAAAGTACCAATATTTAGTTTTATATATCATTGTTTAGGTTTTCTTAGTTTCCAATATTTTCTTTTGCATATTTATTTTTGATATCTCTGTTTCTGCTTGTCTCCATTTTATTTGTTGTTTCTAAGTTTTAAAAATGTATTTTCAGTTCACAAATCCTTTTTCCTCTTTTAAGCATGTGATTTTTTGGGCCAGAGCCAAGATATTGGAAGGACACACATTTCTTTCTGACTTCTCCCATGACACTCAGAATAATCAGTAAATTCAGCTTCTGAATTAGCTCTGGCAGAACCCATAAATATTGAGAGTGTGCCAAATTACCAGCAGAAGATAATTTCTAAGATCTCCAGATAAAGGTATCTTTCAATCAGGCATGGATGGAGTTGGCTAAGAGCAAGCAGGCAACTCACACACCTGTCATGGTATGGGCTCCATGTGCTACAGAATTTACTAGGAGGAATGTATAGCAGTCTTGGTGACTCTACTTTGGTTGCAATCCTGTAGATCAGCAGAGAAGTTATAAAACATCCAAAACAAACACAAAAGGAAAATAGTGAACCCCAAAACACCAGAATTTCATGAGACTTGCCCATACTCACCCACTACCTGAAGTCAGTTAGTGCAGCTGCTGCTATTTTTTTATTTTATTTTTTTAATTAAAGCTTTTTATTTGCAAAACATATGCATGGGTAATTCTTCAACATTTACCCTTACAAAGTTTTCTATTATAAATTTTTCCCCTCTACTCCTCACCCCTCCCCTAGATGGTAGGAAGTCCACTACATGTTAATTATGTTAAAATACTTGACAAATAGAATGTATGTGTACATATTTCCACACTTATCTTGCTATGCAAGAAAAATTGTATCTACAAAAGGAAAAACTCACTGCAAGCAAACATCAATAGAGAGCATAAAAATATGTTTTGACCCACATTTCATATCCCTCTCTCTGGGTGTATATGGCTTTCCTCACTGAACAATTGGAACTGGTTTGAAACATTTCAAAGTTGAAGAGAGCCATGTCCATCAGAATTGATCATCATACAGTCTTGTTGTTGCCGTGTATAATGATCTCCTGGTTCTGCTCATTTCACTCAGCATCAGTTCATGCAAGTCTCCCCAGGCCTCTCTGAAATTGTCCTGCTGGTCGTTTCTCACAGAACAATAATGCTCCATAATATTGATATACCACAATTTGTTCAGCCACTCTCCAATTGATGGTCATACATTCAGTTTCCAGTTTCTAGCCACTAAAAAAAGGGCTGCCACAAATATTCTTGCACATGTGGGTCCCTTTCCTTCCTTTAAGATTTCTTTGGGATATAAGCCCAATAGAAACACTGATGAGTCAAAGGGTATGCACAGTTTGATAATTTTTTGAACATAGTTCCAAATTACTCTCCAGAATGGTTGGATCGGTTCACAGTTCCACCAACAATGTATCAGTGTCCCAGTTTTCCCACATCTCCTCCAACATTTGTCATTATCTTTTCTGTCATTTTAGCCAAGCTGGTAGGTGTGTAGTAGTATCTCAGAGTTCTCTTAATTTGCATTTCTCTGATAAATACTGATTTGGAGTACCTTTTCATATGACTAGAAATAGTTTTAATTTCATCATCTGAAAATTGTCTGTTCATATCCTTTGACCATTTATCAATTGGAGAGTGGTTTGAATTCCTATAAATATGAGACAATTCTCTATATATTTTAGAAATGAGGCCTTTATCAGAACCCTTAAATGTAAAGACAATTTCCCAATTTGATGCTTCCCTCTTAATCTTGTCTGCATTAGTTTTGTTTGTACAAAAACTTTTTAACTCAATATAATCAAAATTATCTATCTGGTGTTCACTTAAGAGTTGCAGTTCTTCTTTGGACATAAACCCATTCCATCTCCACAGGTCTGAGAGGTAAACTATTCTATGTTCTTCTAATTTGCTTATAATATCACTCTTTATATCTAAATCATGAACCCATTTAGATCTTATCTTGGTATGGGGTGTTAGGTATGGGTCAAGCCCTAATTTCTTCCACACTAGTTTCCAATTTTCCCAGCAGTTTTTGTAGAATAGTGAGTACTTATCCCAGAAGCTGGGGTCTTTTAGTTCATCAAACACTAAATTGCTAAGGTTATTGCCTTGTTTGTCCTGTGATCCTATCCTATGCCACTGATCAACTACTCTATTTCTTAGCCAGTACCAAATGGATTTGATGATTTCTGCTTTATAATATAGTTTTAGATATGGTGCAGCAAGGCCACCTTCATCTGCCTTTTTTTCATTAATTCCCTTGAAATTCTTGACATTTTGTCCTTCTAAATAAACTTTGATACTATTTTTTCTAGATCTGTAAAATAATTTCTTAGGAGTTTGATTGGGATGGCACTAAATAAGTAAATTACTTTGGGTAGTATAGTCATTTTTATTATATTCCCTAGGCCTACCCAAGAGCACTTGATGTTTTTCCTATTGAGTATGTCTGAGTTTATTTGTGTGGAAAGTGTTTTGTAGTTTAGTTCATATAGTTTCTGACTTTTCCTTGGCAGAGAGATTCCCAAATATTTTATACTATCAACAGTTATTTTGAATGCAATTTCTTTTTGCATCTCTTGCTGCTGAACTTTGTTGGTAATATATAAAAAGGCTGATGATTTATGTGGATTTATATTGTATCCTGCAACTTTGCTAAAGTTGTGAATTGTTTCTAGCAGTTTTTTTATTTTTTTATTTTTTTATTAAACCTTTTTGTTTGTATAACATATGTATGGGTAGTTCCCCAACATTGATCTTTACAAAGCTTTCCATTACAAATTTTACCCCCAGTCCCGTCCCCTCCCCTAGATGGCAGGAAGTCCACTACATGTTAATAATGTTGAAATGCTTGAGAAGTTATGCAAGAAAAATCCTATCTACAAGAAAAAAAGAAAATCAGAGAAAGGCATCACAATGCAAGCAAATGTCAATAGAGATCATGAAAATGTCATGTTGTGGTCCATATTTCATATCCCTCTCTCAGGGTGTATATGGCTTTCTTCAGTGAACAATAGGGACTGGTTTGAGACAATTCTTTGTTGCAGAGAGCCATGTCCATCAGAATTGATCATCATGTAATACTGTTCTTGCTGTGTAAGATGATCTCCTGATTCTGCTTGTTTCACTCAGCATCAGTTCACGCAAGTCCCTCCAGCCTCTCTGAAATCGTCCTGCTGGTCGTTTCTTACAGAAAAATAATATTCCATAACATTCATGTACCATAATTTATTCAGCCACTCTCCAATTGATGGGCATCTCTTTAGTTTCCAGTTTCTAGCCACTACAAAAAGGACTGTCACAAACATTCTTGCACAGGTGGGTCCCTTTCCCTCCTCTAAGATCTTTTTGGGATATAGGCCCAGTAGAAACACTGCTGGGTCAAAGGCTATGCACAGTTTGACAACTTTTTGAGCATAGTTCCAAATTGCTCTCCAGAATGGTTTGATCCGTTCAGAGTTCCACCAACAATGTATTAGTGTCCCAGTTTTCCCACATCCCCTTCAACATTCATCGTTTTCTTTACCTGTCATTTTAGCTAATCTGACAGGTGTGTAGTGGTACCTCAGAGTTTTCTTAATTTGCATTTCTCTGATCAATAGTGATTTGGAGCAACTTTTCATATGACTAGAGATGGTTTTAAATTTATCATGTGAAAATTGTCTGTTCATATCCCTTGACCACTTATCTATTGAAGAGTGGCTTGAATTCTTATATATATGAGACAATTCTCTATATATTTTAGAAATGAGGCCTTTAACAGAACCTTTAAATGTAAAGATGGTTTCCCAATTTGATGCTTCCCTCCTAATCTTGTCTGCATTTGTTTTATTTGTACAGAAACTTTTTAACTTAATATAATCAAAATTATCCATCTGGTGTTCAATTAGGAGTTCCAGGTCTTCTTTGGACATAAATTTATTCCATCTCAACAGGTCTGTGAGATAAACTAGATTACGTTCCTCTAACTTGCTTACAAAGTCCCTCTTTATATCTAGATCATGAACCCATTTAGATCTTATCTTGGCATGTGGTGTTAGGTATTGGTCAAGCCCTAATTTCTTCCACACTAGTTTCCAATTTTCCCAGCAGTTTTTGCCGAATAGTGAGTATTTATCTCAAAAGCTGGGGTCTTTGGGTTTATCGAACACTAGATTGTTAAGGTTATTGCCTAGGTTGTCCTGATAACCTATTCTGTGCCACTGATCGACTGCTCTATTTCTTAGCCAGTACCAAATGGTTTTGATGACCGCTGCTTTATAATATAGTTTTAGATCTGGTACAGGGAGGACACCTTCATCTGCCTTTTTTTTTTTCATTAATCCCCTTGAAATCCTTGACCTTTTGTTCCTCCAAATGAACTTTGGGCTATTTTTTCTAGATCTGCAAAATAATTTCTTGGGAGTTTGATTGACATGGCACTGAATAAGTAGATTAGTTTTGGTAGTATTGTCATTTTTATTATGTTCGCTCTGCCTACCCATGAGCACTTAATATTTTTCAAATTGATTAGGTCTGATTTTATTTGTGTGGAAAGTGTTTTGTAATTTAGTTCGTATAGTTTCTGACTTTTCCTTGGCAGATAGATTCCCAAATATTTTATACTATCATCTGCTATTTGGAATGGAATTTCTTTTTGCATCTCTTGCTGCTGAACTTTGTTGGTAATATATAAAAATGCTGATGATTTATGTGCATTAATTTTGAATTCTGCCAGTTTGCTAAAGTTATGAATTGTTCCTACTATTTGTTTAGTTGAGTCT
>JAJPUD010029236.1:0-14058 GCA_023553655.1 Myrmecobius fasciatus
TGCAAATCCATTCTCTTTCTTCTCTCTAAATTTTCTTAGCTGTAAAACCAGAAGGTTGTACTAGATTGCATGATTTCTAATGATCATTCTGTCATTAATTCTAAGAAGTAACTTCATTAGTAAAATTCCACTCATCGTTTTTATTATGGAGAAAAGAAATAATAAAGGGAAATAAAGTAGGATACCTGAAAAACTCCCCTCCACCAACAACTTCCCCTAATTCTTGAAGTAGGGAAAACTACTACCTTAAATGCAAATTTAACCAAGATTCTATATAATGTCTTCATGGATCTCTCATTTATTCAATTGAGAAATAATAAAAATTAATTTTATATCATCTTAAGTTGGCTAACCATCTAAATTATTTCACATTGAAAAGATTATTTGTATTAAAGAATAATAATATAGGGGCAGCTAGGTGGCGCAGTGGATAGAGCACCAGCCCTGAAGTCAGAAGGACCTGGGTTCAAATCTGATCTCAGACACTTAACATTCCCTAGCTATGTGACCCTGGGCAACTCACTTAACCTCAATTGCCTCAGCAAAAAGAAAAGAAAAAAAAAACAATAATAATATGAAACTCCTTTAGGATTTTTTTTTGCTTCTTGACTTAAGGAATTCAAATGTTATTTTACAGTAACCATGAGGAAACATCTATTTTTTGAAAATCAGGAATTAAGAGCAGATAGGACAAGCAATATTGATACAGGGTTGTGTTAGTTCTTACCAGCTCATAATGGTTCAATGTTCAATGTGAGCATTTACACTTAGGAAATTGGCAGAAATTACAAAACAGGATTTGATTTATTGTTTTATTGAGATTGCCTAGATTTAGAAATGTGATGGCAAAAAATATTAATAATGTAGAGTAAGTTGAAAAGTATATCTTATCCAAGTCAGGTGTTAAACATTAACTAGCACAACCCTGCATTGATGTTACTAAGTGATAGAAACTAAGAATAATCAGAAGGCTGAAGTGAGAAAAGAATATAGAAAAATGAGGTGAAAAGTTGGATTTCAACTTAAGACCTTGTAGACATTAGTTGTGGGGAGCTTTTGTCTGCTTTAAGGTTTTGGTGGGAATCTATCAATTACAGAAGAAAGGCAGCTGAGTAAACCATAAACAAGACATAAATAAAGCCTTTGGTGGACAGGCGTGAAAACTATTTTGCTTCAGCAGTTCATCAGGATAGTTAATCTCAAGAATAACAAAGAAATGAGAATGTAAAAAAAAATGATGACTTTAGTTTTTCACACTAAATTCATTTCCAAATTTATGCCCTCCTCTTTTAAAAAAGAAAATCAGACAAAACCAAATGACAAATTGATCTCATTTAACAATATGTCCCAGCATTCACTGTAATACTATAAGTATATATATATATATATATATATATATATAATAAATTTGTTAAAAATAAAATGGTATAAATTAGCCAACTTGTAAATGGTTAAATGGCTGGAGTCTACCATTTCTTGTGCTACTTTATAACTAGCCCCATCAAGTAAGAAAACCTCAGAATAGGTGCTAGCAAAACCTCAGATTTCTATCTTCAATTAAGGCTCCATGCTGGGAGACACGTAGAACATCTGCCCCAATGCTATACTTCCATCTTTTTCAACATAAAGCAACTTCTACCTTCTGCTGCCATTTCAATGTAAAGAATCTAGACCTGGTATAAAGAGGAATCATCATTTTATTTTCAGACTTTCCATCTTCTGCTATGATTGTATTGTGATAGTAGAGGAATGACATCCTCCAATCAGTGATGAACATTCTCATGACTTCTCATGCCTTTCAGAGCTCATTGACTCTGAACTCCAGTAAATCATCATCCAAACCTCATTCGACAATCCTACCACTCAATTCTTCTTTCCTATTCCCCTTAATCCTTTCACCCCCAGAGCTCAACCTAGTTCTATTCAGCCTTTTCACTGTGCCTTCTGGAATGTCTCTACCATAGGAAACAAATTTCCTTTAAACTTAAATCTATTCTCCTTTCTCTCCTTCCATCTACTAACTCTGACTGAAACATGACTTCCCCTGATGACACAGTAACCCTTTATAGTACTAATTGCATTTTTCATTCACTCTCAACAAACATTTAATGAAGTAAGGGAATTGAAATACTCCTTCTTCTCCAGTTCCTCTACCACTTCCAGGTTCTATCTTTCCCCCCAAAACTCAATGATCTCTTTGCTTTTGAATTTCATGCTATTCATATTTACCATACTATCAAAAGCCTGATGACTGTTGTCTATCAAATACCAGATCACTCCTTTTTCTTCCACACTGAGTTTGATATCTGCTTCACAATTTTTCTCTCCTCACATTCTGGTTTATAGTAGACTTCAATGCATATATGAGTTCTCTCTCAAAATCCCCAATCACCTAGTTCCTCAAACTATCACCTCTTATGATCTACTTCTCCACCCAAACTCAATCACCAACAAAGATGGTTATACTTTGTTCTTGCCCGTTCCTGAAATTGTACCAACTCTGTGTTCAAAAATTCTGAAATTCCCTTATCTGACCACAGTCTATTGGGTTTTTTTTTCATTTCTCCTGCCTTCCATTGCAAAAACCTGATCTTTAACTATACCATTAACTCCAGTCTCAGGCCATCTCCTCTGTACTAGACACTTCCTCTTTTTCTTGATGCCCTGATGAATGAATTCCTTTTCTTGACTCATTTCTTTAAGTTCCTCAGACTGACAACTTAGTAGTTATTCTGACTTCCTTTTCCCTTTCCCATATGTAAGCTATTCCTAACATCTTTGAAATATGCCCTCTTCTCCCTGTTGTTACTCTCACTATTTTAGTGCAGGCCTTCCTCACCACATGCCTGTATTATTTCAATAGTTTGCCAGTGGATCTGCCTGCTTCAAGTCTCTCCTCACTCCAATTTATCCTCCATTAAGCATTACAGTGCTTTTCCTAAAGTGCATGTTCACTCACTCACTCAATAAACTCTAGTGTCTTCCTTTTACTTCCAAGTTCAAATAAAAAATATTCTGTCATTCAAAACTTTCACAACCTACCTAACTCTGTTCTACGTTTTCAGTTTTTTTTTCACCTCACTCTTCAATACAATGACACTACCTTCCTTGCTATTTTACAAAAAAAAAAAAGACACTCTCTCTCATCTCTGGGCTTTTTCATTGGCTATTCCACATGCCCAGAATGTTCTCCTCATTTTCCCTTGTTTCTTATTCATTTTCTACTGGAAGCCTTTGACAAAACTTCTTAATTCCAGTGCTTTCCCATTAAATATAAATATATAAGTATATATCTATATTTACATATATAAGTATATCTATATTTACACATGTATGTATATATCTAAATTTATATAATATATAAATAAATATAAACATTTCCTATTTATTGTGTATATAGTTTGATTTGTTTTGTTTGCATGTTGGCTCCATATTAGATGATAATCTTCAGAGCAGGATTTGTCTTTTGCCTTTTTTGTATCCCCAACTCCTAGCAATGCCCAAAATATAGTAGGCATTTAATAAATTTTTATTGACATCTAGTGGTAGAGCAGGCAAAATCCTAGAGAAGATTTTAAGCCAGTTACAAGAAGAAATAGACAGCAAAACTGTTCTTGGGGGGCCCTCAACCTTCCCCTCTCAGAATCAGACAAATCTAACGACAAAATATAAAAGAAAGAAACTAGGGAGGTCAATAGGATCCTAGAAAACCGAGATATGATAGACCTCTGGAGAAAATTGAATATGAATAGAAAAAATACATGTTTTTCTCAGCAGTACATGTTACCTACAGAAAAAGTAACCAAATTTTAGGGAATAAAAAGATCATAATCAAATGCAAAGAGGCAGAAATAGTAAATGTTTCCTTTTCAGACCACAATGTAGTAAAAATTATATTCAATAAAGGGCCAGGGAAAGATAGACTAAAACAATTGGAAATTAAATAATCTAATTTTAAAAATAAATGTTTATTGATTGATAGAACCAAAATGCATTCAGTAGATTAGTGTAAACATTGAAGTTGTTCTCTGGTAGGTCATTCCAATGATTCCTACTTAGAAAAAAATCAATGACATGAAGGCAACAATGGCCTACTTATGAAATTTTCAGAGGGCTTTAAATTTGGAGTTATAGATTATCCATATGGTAATGATTAAGTATATAAAATTATCTTGATAGGTAAAGAGAGATAAGTGGAAACTAGCAATACAAAATTCAATAAATCCATAAGGTAAAAAACTCAATCTTACAAATGGTGTAGGAATGTACTATCTGATGAATGTGCATTAGCAATATGATATAGCAACCAATAAAACTAATAGAATTTTAGTCTTCATTAAGAGTCAATTTAGAAAAAAAAGAGAAGGAATTTTCCCACCATACTTTTAAACTATGTCCTATAAAGTTCATAAAAATGTCCTATATCCAATAAATTTAAACACAGAATTTATTACTGAACCAATCATAGAAGTATTTTTAGATAGTCTAAATCTTTAAAAAATATTCTAAAAGGAAAATATTTTTAAAAGCATTTTAGAATTACATGGATTTTAAAAATACTGAACATCAAATTCTAGAAAATATGGCCTATGAAATATGGAGGGCAAGGTATTTTGTGATCAAAACTATGTCTGTTAACTTCTTTTTATTTTTCTTGTTTTGGTATAGAATTCATATGGTCATACATATATATGAAACATATTTTAAAATATGCCAAAATTTTTGAAGAATAAGAATAAATGTTTTGATATAGTCCTTGCCTATTTAGCATTTCTAATTATTGTTCCCTATCTAGCTAACATTTTCCTGACTTATTTTTCAAAGTTGAATTTGTGTCTTTTGCCTTTTTTGTATCCCCAAACTTCCACTTTCACCCTTAACACTAATAGTCTATTTATATCCATTGTCAGTATTATTGGATCAACCTTTAGAAAGGAAATAGTCATATCTCTCTGACAATGTAACACAGCATACCTAAAATTAAATTTTCTAATAGTTGTTCCTTGCATGCAGCCATTAGTCCAAATTTGTGTCACAAATATCCACATCTTCTGAAGTATGTATTGAATGAATCAATAAAACTTCAAGAATCAATCAAGCAAAAACAAAAAAAAAATTAAAAATAGAATATGTAATATCTCTTAGGAAAAGAACTGACCTGGAAAATACATCTGGAAGAGACAATCTAAAGATTATTGGACTTCCTGAAAGCCATGTTGAAAAAAAGAACCTAGACACTATCTTCCAGAAAATCATGAAAGAAAATTCTCCTGATGTTTTAGAATCAAAAGAGAAAATCGCCATAGAAAGAATTCACTAATCACTTCCTGAAAGAGACCTCAAAATTAAAGGAATATTGTGGCTAAATTTCAGGACTATCACACCAAAGAAAAGATATTGCAAGTACCTAGAAACAAACAATTCAAATACTGAAGAACGATAATTAGAATTACCTAGGATCTGTCAGATCTCAAATTAAAGGATCGAAGGGCCTGCAATCAGATATTCCAAAAGGCAAAAGAACTTGGATTATAGCAAATAATAAGCTATCCCTCTAGAATGAGCATTATCTTCCAGAAAAGAAGATGGACATTTAATGACATAGGCTAATTTCACCTATTTCTAATGAAAAGACCATATCTGAACTAAAAATTTGTGCTCCAAACACAGAACTCAAGAGAAACATAAAAAGGTAAAAAGGAAAGAACTCTTGAGAACTATACTTATACTATGGGTATAGTTAAAGAATGGGAGTATAATTTGATTTTACTTTGATAATATGAAAAAGCTGGAAGGGGTATCATACTGAAAAAAAAAAGAGGGAAAAGAAGGTAAAATAAGGTAAAATCTCATGAAGAGATAAAGAAAACCTAATATAATTGAGGGAAAGAAGGGAGAGGCATGAGCATTGTGTTAATATTACTCTCATCAGATTGGGCTCTAACAGAGAATATCAAACACATTCAGTTTCACAGAGAAACTTGTCCCTCCTTATAGGGAAATAGGCAGGAAAGGAGGAAAAGGAAGGGAAAGACTAAGAGAAGAGAAAATAGAAGAATTATGGGAAAGGTGTAAAAAAGGGGGAGGGGCTCTAAAGGAGGGAGGTGGTCATCAAAAGCAAAATTCTGGGGAGGAGGGAAGTGAGAAAGGGGAAAGAAAAGAGAAAAACATAACTTTGGGTAAATAAGATAGCAGGAAATACAGATTTAGTTATTTTATCTGTAAATGTGAATGGGATGAACTCTCCCATAAAACGGAAGCAGATAGACTGGATTAAAAGGCAACATAAAAGAAACACATTTAAAGCACTGAGATACATACAGAGTGACATTAAAAGGCTGGAGCAGAATCTATTATGCTTAAGGTGAACAACAACAAAAAAAGCAGGGGTAGCAATCCAGATCTCAGATCAAGTAAGAGCAAAGATAGATCTAATTAAAAGAAATAAGGAAGAAAACTATATTTTACTAAAGGCTACCATAGATAATTAAGCAATATCAATACTAAACAAATATCCACCAAGTGGTATAGCATGCAAATTCCTAGAGAGATGCAAGAAGAAAGAGACAGCAAAAACTGTAATAGTAGGGGATCTCAACCTCCCTCTGTCCGAATTAGATAAATCAAGCAAATAATCAAAACAAAAAAAAAAATAAAATAAATAAGAAAGAAGTTAGGAAGGTAAATAAAATGTTAGAAAAGTTAGGTATGATAAATCTTTGGAGAAAATTGAATGGAGACAGAAGGGAGTTTACTTTTTTTCTCAGTGGTTCATGGAACTTATACAAAAGTTGACCATGTGTTAGGGCATAAAAACCTCAAAATCAAATACAGAAAGGCAGAAATAGTAAATGCATCTTTTTCAGATCATGATGCAATAAAAATCACATGCAATATAAGGCCAGGAGAAAATAGACCAAAAATTAATTGGAAATTAAATAATCTAATCTTGAAGAATAAATGGGTGAAAAAAATCATAGACATAATCAATAATTTATTCCAGGAGAATGAAAATGAGACAACATACCAAAATTTGTGGGATCCGGCCAAAGCAGTTATAAGGGGCAATTTTATATCTCTAGATGCTTACTTGCATAAAATAGAAAAAGAGAAGATCAATAAATTGGACTTACAATTAAAAAAGATAAAAAAGAAAAAATTAAAAACCCGCAATTAAATACCAAATGGAAAATTCTGAAAATAAAAGGGGAGATTAATAAAATTGAAAATAAGAAAACTGTTGATTTAATAAATAAAACTAAGAGTTGGTTTTATGAATAAATCAATAAAATGGATAAGCCTTTAGTTAATTTGATTAGAAAAAGGAAAGAAGAAAATCAAATTGTTACTCTCAAAAATGAAAAGGGAGAACTTTCCACCAATGAAGTGGAGATTAGAGCAAGAACTAGAAATTACTTTGCCAAACTTTATGCCAATAAATTTGATAATCTAAATAAAATGGAGGAATATCTACAAAAATATAGATTGCCCAGGTTAATAGCAGGGGAAATAAATTATTCAAATAGCCTCATTTTAGAAAAAGAAATAGAACATGCTATTAATCAACTCCCTAAGAAAAAATCTCCAGGGCCAGATGGATTTACATGTGAATTCTACCAAACATTCAAAGAACAATTAATTCCAATACTATACAAACTATTTGAGAAAACAGGGATAGAAGGTATACTACCAAATTCTTCTATGATACAGATATGGTGCTGATATCTAAACCAGGTAGGGAGAAAAAAGAGAAAGAAAACTATAGACCAGTTTCCCTAATGAATATTGATGCAAAAATTTTAAATAAGATATTGGCAATGAGATTACAGAAAGTCATCCCCAGGATAGTACACTATGACCAAGTAGGATTTATACCAGGGATACAGGGCTGGTTCAATATTAGTAAAACTTTCAGCAAAATCAATTATATTAATAACCAAACTAACAAAAATTATATAATTATCTCAAAAGATGCAGAAAAAGCATTTGATAAAATCCAACACCCATTCCTATTAAAAACACTACAGAGTATAGGAATAAATGGGCTTTTCCTTACAATGATCAGTAGCATCTATTTAAAACCATCAGCAAGCATCATATGTAATGGGGACAAAATAGAACCATTCCCAATAAGAGCAGGAGTGAAAGAAGACTGCCCACTGTCACCATTACTATTTAATATTGTATTAGAAATGTTAGCTTTGGCAGTAAGAGAAGAAAAAGAGATTAAAGGAATTAGACTAGGTAATGAGGAAACCAAATTATCACTCTTTGCAGATGACATGATGGTATACTTAGAGAACCTTTGAGACTCAACCAAAAAACTACTAGAAACAATTCACAACTTTAGTAAAGTTGCAGGATACAACATAAATCCACAAAAATCATTAGCATTTTTACATATTACCAATAAAGTTCAGCAGCAAGAGATACAAAATAAATTCCATTCAAAATAATTGTTGATAGTATAAAATATTTGGGAATCTATCTGCCAAGGGAAAGTCAGGAACTATACAAACTAAACTACAAAACACTTTCCACAAAAATAAAATCAGACCTAATGAGTTGGAAAAATATCAAGTGCTCATGTGTAGGCCAAGAGAATATCATAAAAATGGCAATACTACCCAAACTAATTGACTTATTTAGTGCCATCCTAATCAAATTCCCAAGAAATTACTTTACGATCTAGAATAAATAGTAGCAAAGTTCATTTGGAAGAACATAAGGTAAAGAATTTAAAGGGAATTAATGAAAAAAAAATGCTGATCGTGGCCTTGCTGTGCCAGATCTAAAACTACATTATAAAGCATCGGTCATCAAAGCCATTTGGTACTGGCTAAGAAATAGAGTAGTCGATCAGTGGAACAGGATAGTATCACAGGATAAACCAGGCAATAACTATAGCAATCTAGTCTTTGATAAACCCAAACACCCCAGCTTTTGGGATAAGTACTCACTATTTGACAAAAACTGCTGGGAAAATTGGAAACTAGTATGGAATCAATTAGGGCTTGAACCACACCTCACACCACATACCAAGATAAGATCTAAATGGGTTCAGATATGGGTTTAGATATAAAGATGATATTATAAGCAAATTAGAGGAACATAGGACAGTTTGCCTCTCAGACTTGTGGAGAAGGAAAGAATTTGTGTCCAAAGAAGAACTACAACTCTTAATTGAACACCAGATATATAATTTTGATTATATTAAGTTAAAATTTTTTGTACAAACAAACCTAATGCAGACAAGATTAGGAGGGAAGCAATAAATTTCGAAATCATCTTTACATTTAAGGGTTCTGATGAAGGCTTCATTTCTAAAGTATATGGAGAATTGTCTCATATTTAAGAATTCAAGCCACTCTCCAATCGATAAATAGTCAAAGGATATGAACAGATAATTTTCAGATGACAAAATTAAAACTATTTCTAGTCATTTGAAAAGGTGCTCCAAATCACTATTGATCAGATAAATACAAATTAAGACAACTCTAAGATACCACTACACACCTGTCAGATTGGTTAAGATGACAGGAAAAGATAATGACAAATGTTGGAGGGGATGTGGGAAAACTGGGACACTGATACATTGTTGGTAAAGCTGTGAATGGATCCAACCATTCTGGAGAGCAATTTGGAATTATGCTCAAAAAGTTATCAAACTGTGCATACCCTTTGACCCAGCTGTGTGATCTTAAAGGAAGGAAAGGAACCCACATGTACAATTTTTTTTTTGTTTTTTGTAGTGGCTAGAAACTGGAAACTGAATGGATGCTCATCAATTGGAGAATAGCTGAATAAATTATGGTATATGAATGTTATGGAATATTATTGTTCTGTAAGGAACGACTAGCAGGACGATTTCAGGAAAGCCTGGAGAGACCTACATGAACTGATGCTAAATGAAATGAGCAGAACCAGGAGATCATTATACACGGCAACAACAAGACTATATGATGATCAATTCTGATGGACATGGCTCTCTTCAACAATGAGATGTTTTAAACTAGTTCCAATTGTTCAGTGGTGAAGAAAGCCATATACACCCAGGGAGAAGCCTGTGGGATCTGAGCATGGACTACAACATAGCATTTTCATGCTTTCTGATGACGTTTACTTGCATTATGTTTTCCTTCTCAGGTTTTTTTCTTGTATATACAATTTTTCTTGTACAGTAAGGTAGCAGTATAAATATGCATATACATATTTGATTTGTCAAGTATTTTAACATAACTAAAATGTATTAGACTTCCTGCCATCTAGGGGAGCATGTGGGAGGTAAGAGGGAAAATCTGTAACAGAAAGCTTTGCAATGGTCAATGTTGAAAAATTACCCATGCATATGTTTTGCAAATAAAAAGCTTTAATAAAAAAGGGGAAAAAAAGATGAAAAAGAAGTAACAAAGTCAATGGCTAGAATGCTCCAAATCTCCAGATAAAGAACTCATATTATCTCAATTTCATATAGCTTTAAGAAGGTAGAGTTAGATTCATAGTTTTCATAGCTGTCTCAATTCCTAGCATCTAAAGCTAGAAGTGACCTTACAGAATATTTACATTTGCTGACATCTAGCTTTGTTCTAATTACTTTGTAGGGGAGGAAAGATACTAAACTACTCAATTCCTTTCGCAAATAGAAAACCTAAAAAAACCTCGAAGAATGGAGTAAGCAAACAGCAGTTAGCCAAAGAAAACATAGGGCTGGTTAGCTGAAACTGACTTATAAGAGGAACTGAAATTGGATCATAAATTCAAATACAACAAATTTGTGATGATGATTCTTTGATTTGAAAGAGAGGAAAAAAAATGAAAAGAAACTCCCTTCCGGAGAAGATTAGAATTGTATATTTTGTGGTTTCTTTTAAATGCCACTTATTTTAAAAAATTTCCTGGGGTACTGAAAAGTTAAGTAGCTTGTCAATGGTCAAAAGGCCAATTTGTTTCAGAGGTGAGACTTGAACCCAAGTCTTTCTTATTCCCCATACAACTTCCTGTCTAACAGATCATGCTGCAATTTGAATTTCTTAGAGAATAAAATAATTTAGTAGAGGGTAACAATCTTGACTCTTGAAACTTATTTGCTATGTTATTATTTATTATATTATGAGCAAATCACTTAATTTCTCTGAGAATTACTGTCCTAATCTGTGCAATAGCTTAAATGTATAACTAGATGAGATCGATATTTTTTTAAAAAAACATATAATCTAGAGTTGCTGATAGATTTGTTTTTA
The DNA here is from genome assembly GCA_023553655.1 of Myrmecobius fasciatus. Lineage (NCBI taxonomy): Eukaryota > Metazoa > Chordata > Mammalia > Dasyuromorphia > Myrmecobiidae > Myrmecobius > Myrmecobius fasciatus. The sequence goes on from JAJPUD010029236.1 coordinate 11,241, forward strand.
TATTTGTCTTTTTTTGGAGGTGAGGGGTAGGAGAGGGAAAGGTATATTGATTTTTCTGATTTCTATGTCAACTTCATTATCTGAAGGAGACAAGCATCAAAAACTTTTACTTGAATTCAATTTTTGAAAAAGTCTGAAACAGTTTTGCATTAGACTTGCTCCTGGAGTTTTAGCTTCTGTTTTTTACCAGGAACATTAAGGTGATCCTCAAATGCACTGCTGAGCTTGGGACAAAAGCCAGCTTAAATGTTTACTAATGATCTTATTTGAAACAGTTATTCAGCACATTCCTTCCTGTTCTGTAAGGACATTTGCTTCAGCACCTCCCATCCCTAAATTCTTAAGTTAAAATAAATGAAATAATCCTTCTTTACATTATGGAATTTTCTTTTGCCCAAGTAAATATTGGAGTTGAATCTTATTTTAAATAAGGAATGGAGGACTTAACCAAACAATGAAGGACTTAATTTCCCTAGTGGAAAATGCTTCTTTTCCCTCTATGACAGTAACTAATATAATCATCTTACTACCAATAATAATTCTTATATGAGAAAAAAATGAAAGTAGACAGTTGATGTCCAAGGAACTAATTGTCTTTACTTTAGGGATGGAAGATTATAAGCAGATGTGTTGATTTTCATATGCATAAATTCATATAAAAATATGAATAGACTAAATATACCTTATTTCCTGAATATTTAAAAACTATATACATCATGCAGCAATATATTATCTCTATCTAAATCTGCAAAATTAAATAAAATATTTTTCTTAGTATTTTTCTATACTGTGATATTCAACAGATAATGCCAGGATAGCTGCTCAGTGAGTTGACATGGATATCAGAAAAATCAAAATAACTTTTCTTCTTCCCAATCATCCCCCTGCCTCCTCAAAAACAAACAAACCACAAATCTACCAGAAAATCTAGATTGAATTTTTTTTAAAAAATCTTTTCATTTCTTAGCCAGTACCAAACGGTTTTGATGACCGCTGCTTTATAATATAGTTTTAGATCTGGTACAGCAAGGCCACCTTCATCTGCCTTTTTTTTTCATTAAAAAATCTTTTCATCCAGTTGTGATAACAAATATTATCTTTAACTATTGCACAGATTAGGAAACTAATTCTCAGAGAAGTTAAGTGACTTGCTCATAGTTACACAGCTAATAAGTGTCAACAGTCAGGATTCTTACATTATCTTTTGAGTCTAAGTCCAATTCTCTCTCTACTAAATTATTATATTCTCAACAAAATACAAAATGTAACATGATGTATTGGTCAGACAATTGTATTGGAGAATAAGAAAGATCTGGGTTCAAGACTCACCTCTGACGCATACTGTCTCCTAGTGTTCTTAAATATTTCACTATTGTGCTTAATTTCAACATAGATTTTTCCTAAACCCTGCTCCCATTTAACATTTGTCTTTTTCTCTCCTGAGAGAGCCTCACATTTATAGAAAATATATAAATTGACAATTTACATTTTTGTTTTCTCTGAATAGTAAAATAAAATAGATTACATGCTCTCAATGTGTGACTAAACTTAATTCCCTTTCAAGGTGTTGATATCATCATCATCATCATATCCATTTAAGAAATTTTGGTGGACATCATGACATAAATATTACTCAGATATCAAATTGCCAAGAGTATTACTATGCACATTATAAATAAAAGCAAATAAAGTCAGTGATGATAATGATATTATATATGCATATATTTTTTCAATATGCCAATGGAGCATCATTATCAATGATGTGAGTACTCATTCATGGTGAAGAACACAATACATCTCCATCTTGTATTCACAAAAAGATTCTTGTTCATATTCTTCCATAGATTTTTCCATGAATAGAAAAAATATATTATTGTTATTTTCTTTTTATCTTCCTTCTGGAACTAGAAAATAGTTTCTACTATAGATATAAAGAATAATCTCTGGCTAGAAAAGGAAGAGACAGCATGGAAGTTGAATTAAAAGACCTATAGGGTATTAACTCTAATCAAATTTCTCCAGCAGGGAACTTTGATGTTGTGATTAAAGTAAAAGAGGATGTCAACATTTCTGTTTTCTCTTATTATTCAACAAAAAACATCTGGCCATGCCCACTAGATTTCATTTGAAATTCATTTATATATTTTAATAAAATATATTTTGGTTCAAAAAGGATGCATGTGGTTTCCCTGATGAATTGCCATTGGACCCAGCAGGGTACATGGCAGTGTTCCAGATGTGAAATTTTCAACATAAAAATAGGTGTCCTGGTCTAGAAGGACAACATTAACGGAGAAATATTCAAGGAAAAGCAGATAGATATAAGTTGCATTCAATCCAAAACATTTTTTTTTTCCTATCATTTCAACTTTTTCCTCTTCTCATGAGCCTGGCAGCTACAACCATTTACAAACTCGAAATGGATATATTCTACTCAATACTCTGATGGGGAAAGGTCATTACACCCGCAGTATGAGACATCCCTTAACAGATTTTCCTTCCAGCACTAATTTGCTTTTCTCTGGAGCAATATGCAGAAGGCACTAATCATGATCGTTCATTGTGAATATTTTCATGTAGACTTTTTTTTTTAACCTTTGCAGCAGCTGCAGGTTTAGAAAACATGTATCAAAGCAATTAAAGAAAAGAATATATGAAATGCAAACAAAGCTTTTAATATGCTACTGATAGAGGGGTTTACTCCAATAAGTTCAAATTACAATTAGTTTTTATTTTATTTTTTTAATAAAGCTTTTTATTTGCAAAACATATGAGTGACTTTTCAACCTTGACCTTTGCAAAAAAAAAACTTTTTTTT
>JAJPUD010029237.1:0-14055 GCA_023553655.1 Myrmecobius fasciatus
ACAATATATCAATATATTAAAAAATTAATACTCTAGAGTTACACATAACATTTTCCTATCTAGGGATGTCAATACTTTAACCTTTAAATATTTGTCTACCTTTCTATACTTTTCTTGAGTCCTGCTTTTGAAGCTCACATTTTCTGTTTAGTGTTTTTTTGTTTTTTTGTGTGTGTTTTTTTGTGTTTTTTTTTTAAATAGAAATGATTGAAAATCTCTTACTTCTTGGAAGATCCATCTCTTTCCCAAAAGATAATGTTCAGTCTTGATGAGTAGTTAAATCTTAGTTGTAATTCCAGGTTCTTTGCCTTACAGAATATGGTGTTCCAGGTCCTCTGACCCTTTATTGTAGATGCTACCAGACCTTAGATAATCCTGCCTGTTATTCTTTGATACTTGAATTGCTGTTGTCTGGCAGCTTGCACTATTTTTTCCTTGAGGTTATAGTTCCAGAATTTTGCAACATGTTTCTTGAAATTTTCCACGTGGGATCTCTTTCCATAGGTGATCAATGAATTTTTTTTCTTTCTTTTAATTTTCAAAATATATGCATAGATAGTTTTCAACATTCACCCTTGCAAAACCTTGTGTCCAAATTTTTTTTTATTCTTGCCTTCCCTCCAATCTTAGATCACATCCTCATTGTATTTTTTCAATGACTGTTTCCCCCTCTGTTTCTAGTATATCAGGGCAGTTTTCCTTCATGATCTTTTGAATAATGGTATCCAGAGTCTTTTTTTGATCATGGCCCTCAGGTAGACCAATGATTTTGAAGTTGTTTCTCTTGGATCTATTTTCCAGGTTGGCTGTTTTTGTGATGAACTATTTTACATTTTCTTTCATTTTTTCAGTCTTTTTAATTTGTTTGTTTGATTCTTGATGTCTCATAGAGTCATTAGCTTCCACTTGCCCTATTCTAATTTTTAATGTGTGATTTTATTCAGTTAATTTTTGTATCTCTTTTTCCAGTTGGTTAATTCTGCTCTTGAAGGTGGTGTTTTCTTCAAGTAGATTTTATTTTGCATTTGGCCAATTGTATTTTTAGTAATTGCTTTCTTTTTCCAAGTTGTGGACTCTCTCTTGCATACCTCTTATTTCCTTTCTCATTTTTTTCTTCTACCTCTGTTATTTGCCTTTTTTGGTCTTTTATGAGTCTTCTTTCCAAGAAATTTGAGACCAATTCATAGCATTCTTTTAAATTTTCTCTTTGGATGTTTTGTCCTCATCTGAGTTGGTGTTTTGGTTTTCTCTATTACCAGAGTAGCTTTCTATGATCAATGTTCTTTTCTGTTTCTTGCTCATTTTCTTTCCTTTTTTTTTTTTTTTTAACTTTTATTGTTGAGCTCTGCTCCTGGAATAAAGAGAGTGCTGTCCTATGCTTCTTGTGTTGTTCTGAGCCTTGACCTTGAAGACAGGGGCCCCTTGTGTTTGCAGAGATAGCTTTGTCTGCTCTTTCCTGGAAACATCTGGTTTTCAAGAATTTGCCTCCTGAGCTTGACCTGAAGGCTGCCCCACTAGTTTGCTCCACTACTGCGGCAGCACTGAGTGCATCACTTATTGATTTGCTGTGATTAAGACCTTCTCACTGGTTTTGCCAGACTTTGCCTAATCTAAGCTGAACATCTTTTTCACCCCAGTGAAACTGACCTTTCTTGAAGTTTTTCCAATCAATCTTGAACTGGAGAGTGATTTCATTCCACCAGACTCTTTTCAGAGACTTGGTTTCATGTAGTTTTGTAGGGAAACTGGGAGAGCTCATGCAACTTCCTGGCTTCATTCTGCTATCTTGGCTCCACTCCCAGAAGTGGCCCCTTTACATTCTAAAAATTATTGAAGATCCCCATATTTTTTATGTGGATTATATATATATATATGTATATAGATATTTCTATAGTAGAATTTAAAACTAATTAAATTTTAAAATATTAATTCATTAAAATTATAATAAACCCATTATATATTAACATATGTAACATTTTTTAAATAATAGCTTTTTATTTTTAAAATATATGCAAATATAATTTTCAACATTTGCTTTTACAAAATCCTGTGTCTCAAGTTTTTCTCTTTCTTTTCCCTCTTTCCCTCCCCTAGACAGAATCCAATATATGCTAAACACATGCAATTCTTTTATACGTATTTCCACATTTATGCTGTACAAGAAAAATCAGATCAAAAGGAAAAGAGTTAATAAGGAAAAAGTAAATTACAACAAAAAGGTGCAAATCATAACTAACATAGTTAAATGAAAAATAACTGTTTTGAAAACTAAGAAGAGTGAGAATAGTATTTTTTTGCATTTTGAAACACTCTTTAATGCTTCATTTAATAGAAAAGAGCTGGATTCTTATATTTTTTTCTGAATTTACTTTGTTATAGCATATTCTTTTGGTTGAAGTATGTGAAAATCTGAACTCATATGTAGTTGGAAAAGGGATTAATATTTTAATAGGACAATAATATCTTAATATGATTAAAAATTTATTTTGATCTCACTGATCCTAGGGAACCTTGGATCACACTTAAAGAACTATTGTCTTACATGAATGAAATCATAGGTCTGGGCCAAACATATGTATTATCTGCATAAATGTCTTTGGTAAATGGAACTCCTGATAATGAATCCCCCTCTGCTAATTAAGCTCTATAACCTAGATTCTTAGACACTGGAATATTGAGAAGTTAAGACAGTAGATAATATATATGTATGTATATATTAATATAGATAATACATATGCATATAAAACATATTACAGTTGGTTTTCATGTATAAAAATGCAACCTACACATGGGCACACATGCATGTACATATACTTGTACGCACTTGCACTTACATGTTTATGTAATATACTAATAATCTTAAACTATTGAAAGTATAGGAAAAAGACCTGATGTGCATTTAGTAGGTGTGAGGAGACTTCATATGGAAAGACATGGCCAAGACCTGTATGGGTTGATAAAGCAATAGCACAGACATTATGTATGAGGAAGAAATTCTCAATCTGATGAAATTTCTGATCATGCATCATGATAAAAAATACATATGCACACATATATATGTGAGGGAAATTCTTGGGTAAGACACATGGCTTCTCTCATATTGTTTCCTCATCTGTGAAATGGGGGTAATGATCCTCTCCTGAACACCTCATAGAACAGTTAAGAAGATTAAATAAGATTTATAATGAATGTGAAGGCATTTTGTGAATTGTCAAGTTCTCTAAAAGCATAGTGTATTATTATTCTTAATAAAACTGCTTGTAGAAAAGTAAATCTGGGACAATTTCCCTGCCCCCTTCTTTCAGCAATAAAATATTCTCCAGAGGGATGGTAGTAATTCACAGTTATGGGCCTGACAACTCACAGTGGAAACTTTATGACTGAGGAGCACAACCTAAGATCCGGGTGCCCAGTGGGAGGCTGGCTGCACTAATGAATGGCCTGGCTCATTAAAGCAGGCCACGCAGAGGTATTAACTATCAGTTAGTAAAGGCATAAGCCACCTACATGAACCTCCAGGAAAGAGCCAGGATTGAGCCCAGAGTGGGATTTCTTCATTCCCCTTCACAGAAAACAAATTGCAGGAGACCTACATGCATCATTTCAGGAGCTGGAGCAGGGCTAGACACTCTGATGTGAGGTCAGACAAGATTCAGCTACATGACCTCCTGAGAAGAAAGGGAAAATAGAGATTGTGGGGGAGTCTTGGAAAAAAGCTGCCATGGTGTAACCTGCCCACCTGCATTAGAATGGTTGGGAAAAAATGTTTACCTGATACATTGGCTCTGGGTCACAAAATTAAAGCAGATCATTAAACTAAACTATGCCTTGAGAGGAAGATATTATATGTAATAATGCAGTACTTAGCAATTCCATTGCCCTTTCTGTCTTCAAAGTGCTTTACAATTAATTCTCACAACACTCCTGTGAGGTCAGTAAATTTGCTCCTTTTATTCCCTTTTTGGAGGGAAAACATGGAAGGGAGAAATAGGATGATTTTCTCAAGGTCAGGAAGAAATCATTGACAGGGGGTCCATCTGGATGTGGGAACTTAGCTTCCAACTGTCTCACAGCTCAGGGGATCACACCTCTCAAATATCTCACTAGGGACAGAATAGCAGGTGCTATTGGAATATTCAGGATGTTCAGAAGCCATGCTTGTTCTATTTCAGTTTCCCTGCAGAAGCACAAGGGGAACTTTGAATACTGAGCTATTATCAGGGGACATGAATTACAAAGGTTTGGAACTTTAGTGACAGAATTGTACTATATATGTGTATGGGAGTCACAGGTCTTAACCCTCAGCATAACCAAATCCTTGTGTGTGGGACAGGTGCAAGAGCCCCTTTCCCAAACTAACTAATCAGAGACATCTCTGGGTGACAGGATATTGCTGCCTAAAATAATGAGCAGGAATCAGAGACCCCACTTCCACTAACTCCCAATATCTGTCTTGGAAACCCAGTCCTCACAGACCAACAGATTGCCATGTGGCAGCCACAGAATTCCAGCACTTTGGAGGCCCTAGGGGCTTCAGGTTCATTGTCACACCTTTCCCACCTCAAGCAGTCCAGACCCAGACTCATTAGGGACAAAGGTCTCATCTTCTGGAGCTGCTTCAAGCTAACAGGTAGAGCTGGCCCTACCCAGTGGGGTCCAGACTTAGTGGGGAAACAAGTGACTTGTAGGTTGTGTCGGTAGTGTCTGGTGCTTAATTTTAGAATCAGGTGATTTTAGGTTGACCAAATTTTTGGAAATACATGATTTTCATGACTTGGAGACTGGAAGATGCAACTCACAAGTATATTAAAAATACAAGGACTAAATATGAGCAAAAGGGAAAGAATAAACAAAAGTGTGGTTTATATAGGGACAGTAACAATAACCTGAAACCCACCCAGAGGAATACTGGGGGGAGGCTATCATGAATGCCTCTCATCCAAACAGCTTTCCTAGAATAAATACCAAAGAATGTTTTCCCAAAATTCTTGCTTTTATTTCTTCAAAGGAGTAGGTGCAATGGGTAGAACATTGTGCCCTTCCGTGAGTATGAGTTCCCCCAGAAAAAATCCTAGAGTCTTACAAGGGAAGGTTTTTATCCAATTAGTACAGGTGTTAACAGAATTTACTTGCCTGGGAACTATATGAGGGAATGCAGGAGTCAAAGAGATGGGAAATTAAAGATACCATGTCAGGGGCAAATGGGCAGCTGATCTGTAAGCCTGTTTCCTTTCACCTGAAGTGAATTCCCTCTCCTTTAGGAAACAACTGAGACCTCTTTAAATTCATAGATAGCTAGCAGTAATTATTTTCCCTGCATACTTAATGGGGATTTGTTTGGCTGTCAAAAATCCCCTTTCTTTCTATATGCCTCCCATGATCATGCAAAACATGAAAAATGCATTTGGAGTCAGTATAGAAATTTGAAAAGTAAGCAAGGGGTCTAGCATAGGGTTCCAGAGACTCCTAGGGCCTAGTACCACCTTCCATCTAGGTACAGTGTAAAAGGCTCTAGGCAGATTAGTTTAGCTTTCAGGGTCCTAAAAATGCTGGTCTGATAAGGGTGAGCTAAGATTGCTTTCTCTCCCACTGAACAAAAGGGAAAGTGGGAGTGGCTCCAAATACTTAGGCAAAGTGGGTCTTTAGACAAACTCTATCTCCAGGAAGTAAAGGAGTTAAAGATCTTATAGCAGCAATCAGAGAATCCTCCAGGGCTGGGCTACAAATCAAAAAATATCATCTATATACTAGTATTGTGCTTCATATCTTCCAATGACCACTTGCTCTGATTAAAGAAATTTGCTATAAGAGGAAAAATCAAGGACATGATTTAAATAGTATCAAAACTGGTCCTTCAGGTCTTGACCTGAGAGCACATACAGGATAAAGCATCCTGAACACAGTTTTACTTCAAGTAATTGTCTAATTTTTAACAATTGCACCTTAAGCCAGACTCAGGAATAATCAGGTGAGTTCTTACTCAAAAGAACAGCACTAGGAAATTGAGTCAGAAGGATCCTACCTTAAGCAGAAGCCAAGATCATCCTTCTAATTGTTCCCAGATACTAATTTCCACCTATAACAATTTATTCTGATTAGCTTGTGACATATTCTTTTCTGATGGTGAATCACTGGTTTGATGATCAGACAGTTATACCTGAATTTAAAACTCCAAATGAATATCAACTCCAGTCCCAAGAGATTTTATCTCCAATAGCAATTCTCCTTAATCAAAGTTTCAGATGAATCTAGCTCAAGGATCACAGTAAGAGATTCACCCTAGAAAGTTCATTGCTTATTTTCATATATAAATTGATGGCTAAGTTGAACATTACACAAATCATTTTGCTTTCAAAATGCCCAATACCTAGAAAACTTAAATTGCCCATTGTCCATAACAGAATAATGTTCAAAGGGACAAAGGCAGAAACTGTTATTCTCAGAGTCCCTTTAAATAATGGGTGCAACTTTAAGGTGACTCAATACAATCAATTAAAACTCATATAGAATATAGGATATTCTAATTTCACATAAAAGAACCTTATCAGAATTAACAATTTCTTCATTCTTTAAAAAAATTGTCCTATTGAGGAGTCCCTATAAACTTTTTTGGAAATAGTCCTATCAACTTATCAAATTAGGTTAAAATTCTGCTCTAGGTTTTTGTTATCATATTCCTTAAACATTATGCACTTAGATAAACATTAAATAATTTGCTGAAGACAGATGGACACCTTAGTAGAAATAAATTGTTTTCAGAAAACTTATGGTTCCAACAAACCTCTTAGAGCAGCTATAGACTTGAAAATAAAAATAAAACCTTCAGTTATTAGCACCATGTAAATGTAGGCCGTTCCTTTAAACAATATAAACAAATAATGTTTCAACAAGCTGGGGTGGGGGGAGAGGGACAGAGGAGTTCCAAAGAGCTGCAGTTTGTTAAAAAGCAGCTGTACTTAGTTGGGGAGGGAGAAGTGAGGTTGTCACCTGACAATTTAACCTAAGGTCTTCTTTCTCCTTTCCCCCACTTCATATGACATTTGTCTCAACTCCACCATGCTTCCCAACCCCCACTTCTCATAGCTAACATTTTAGGGTACCGAGTCCCCCAGAATTCAGTCTGCCAACCAAAGACATGCCCCAACCTCATGGGGTGTCTCTTTCCCTTGGCAAATGACAAGTTCTACTAGGAGTTTGCACCTTTCTATCCAATCTAACTCTTCTCTTCTTTTCCAACATGCTGTGCTTTTTTTCTCTCTCTCTTTCCCCCCTATTTCCAACACACCATTTTCTTCTCTTTTTCTTCCTCCTTCTCTCTCTCATGCCATCTCTCCCCCATAATATGTCCCATCTCTCTCTCCTCCTAATTCCAACATACTCTCTCCTCCAATATACTCTCCCCCTCTCTCTAACATACTCCCAAACCAATAACCCTTCTAACTAGATGCTCCATTCAAAATATTGTTTTTGCAAATCAATCTTTCTTGTCCCTTGTTTTTAAATCACTTTTTAAAAATTTTGAACTTTTAAGATTCACAATTAAATAACTTTGCACCAAATTTCATAAAACTTATACTTACATCCAGCAGAGCTGACAAAATTTTAAGGCATAACTCATAATTTTACAAATTACCCAATATGCACTTAGAAAGCAATATACCATCTAATTAGAGGAATATCTCTCTGAAGGCAAACTATTGGAACTTTGTTTTAATAACCTATATTTTAACTTAAAATCAAATCAAACACAGCTTTAAATTTCCAATAATATAAAACAGTTTTCCCTATTGTATCTCAAATAATAAATTTCACTAAACTGATTGAGCATAGTTTCTTTTTCTCCCTCTAGTGCCATGTGTCCGTGCTGCAGGCAGGGAATGGAGTAAGAGGAAGAAAGAGACTCTCTTTACTCTATACACTATCCTCATCCAGGAGGCTCCAATTTAATTGAATTGCTTTGGAATCTTGACATGATCAATTGCCAAATTCCTCAATCATTACTCTCAATGGACTTTACTGCAGTTCTAATTTTTGAGTTGTAGTCTACAGGAAACTCAGGCCTTTCTCTTTTTGACAAATTCTAGCTAAGAACAGACATGATGAAGATATTCTGCACAAAGACACAAACAAAAATTACATGGAAGAGAACCATCCATCCCTTCCCCACACACAACAGAAAAACCCCATCAAGTGCACATTTTTCCCTCTTTCTTTTTTGCTTTGAAGATTTCAGTTGGACTGACCCCTCTCAGAGCATCCGATCTCACAGCTTGACCTCCTGTAACACACAGAGTCGACTCCTTGGTGACTTGGCAGATCAAGCTCAGAAATAGTCACCTAGTTTCCGAAGCCAACTGCAGAGCGCCACTGTCCTGTGTCATTAACAGGACTTCCTTCCTGGCTCACCAACCTGGATCATCAGCCTTGATGATCCCAGGGCTCACACCACTTAAGGACAATCCAAGGACATTAACAGGCAGTGCTCCTGTGGATTGGCATGCATGAATTACCTGGCTTACTCTTACCCGGGCTTCTTCATCTTTGGAGACTTGTGTGCTTCTGTTTGTATCTGAGGGTCTCTCCTAAGCCCATTCTTCACAAAGAGGGAGGCTGAGAGTCTGATCTCAAGGATGGCCAGAGAAAACCCAACCTGGCTCCTTCCTTGAATCAGGATCCCCACTATCTCTCTGGGAAGCCACAGATTCCGGATGAGCCCTCATAAACTATGTGTGACAGGTGCAAAATCCCCTTTCCCAAATTAACTAATCAGAGACATTTTCAGGTACAAAGAGAAATTATTTAGTTCCTTCTGGGAGAGGCCCAAACACACACCTGGGAGCCATCTCAGCTCTTACCATGTCTTTATGGAAGCTGACAAGCTTCTGGCTTGTTGGGATTTAAATAGCAAAAGACTCAAGCCTTTTCATTCGATAGACTAAAAGGAAATAACCATTCTTATTTTTTTATTTTTTTATTTTTTTATAAAGCTTTTTATTTACAAAACATATGAGTGACCTTTCAACATTGACCTTTGCAAAAAAAAAAAAAACTTTTTTTCCCAAGCTTTTGCTTTCTTCCCCCCCACCCCCCACCCCTAGATGACAGGTAATCTAATACATGCTAGATAGGATAAATTATATGACAAATACAATACATGTATACATATCTATACAGTTATTTTACTGCACAAGAAACATCAGATCTAGAAAGAGAAGAACAAAAAAACAACCTAAGAAGGAAAACAAAATGCTTGGAAATATTCACAGAAAGCGTTAAAATGCTGTGTTGTGGTTCACTCTCAGTTCCCACAGGCCTCTCTCTGGATGTATATGACTATCTTCATCGCAGCACAACTGGTTTGAATCACATCATTGTTGAAGAGAACCATGTCCATCAAAATTGATCATCGTATAGTCTTGTTGCTGTGTATAATGTTCTCCTGGTTCTGCTGATTTCACTCAGCATCAGTTCATGCAAGTCTCTCCAATCCTCTCTGAAATCTTCCTGTTGGTCAGGAAATAACCATTCTTGACAAATGGTCACCCATGTTGTCTGCTTCCTGTGGGTCATGTCAGTTTTTGTAACTTCACTAACTTCATGTAACTTTCTATGACCCAAAGTTCAAGGCCTGATCTTCTGGCTCTGGGAATAGGAATCATGTGAATTAGGCCTAGTCTCATAAACTAAGAAAACTTCATCCAACCAGTCCCATTAACTTGGTATATTGAAATTTTAAAATAGAGTCTGAATTTGGTTAAGGCCCCTTTGCTTGGAACAGTGATTCTCTCTCTCCCATTATTTCTTTAGTCAGTCAACTAGAATCTATTAAGTGTGTACCATGTGTTGTGTTAATCATTGTTACGAGTATCTTATTTAGGGACTGGCATCTATTTCATCTGCTGTTGGTCTTATGGATCTGGCTGCTGCTGCTATATTGATGCATATATGGATATTGAGAGTGGCAAAGCCAAGCTGAGCATTAGAAAAAGGGAAACTAAGCTATATGAGGAAATTGGATCTCTTAGGTCCCTTTTGCTCTACTGTTATATGATTCTATAAAGTAATTGAATTCTATGTCCAATACACTCAAGTATCCCTTGATAGGGAAAGAAAATGTATTGAACCTACTATTTGCTACCCCATTTCTGGTGGATATAGTGTTGGGGTACTGGCAAAGCACAAACCATGAACCTAGACTGCCCTAGCCACCTGTGAGCATGCAATCCTCCTTTCCTCTTCTTACAAAGAAGTCGTATCTCAAAAAGTACATAAGGCCTAGGGCCAAACAATGGGGGTAACACTGTCTCCCAAATCCCATCCCTTAGTGATCTCTCCCCAATAAGCATTTCACTGTCTCATATCACCTGATCTGTTCAGTGTTCTTTCTGCTACACATATACTTTTAAATTTTTGGCCAGTTTCTGTGTCCACCAAATTATTTGTATGCCAGCCCATTTCCTACTATCTGAAACTTGATTCATGCTATCTGACTGCTTGCCAGACCCCTCATTTTCCTTTAAGATTTGGTTTAGGTGCTACTTCCTTTTTGAAGCCTTTCCCCAATCACCCCAGGTGTGCAAATCTTATTCTTCAAATTATCTTATATTTATTTATTTGTGTACTTAGTTGGCTCAATGGGAGGGACATTGGACCTAGAATTGGAAATATTTGATCTCAAATCTAGCCCCAGCTACTTGTTAGCTTATTGGCTGGAGTAGAAGCCAGGGGATTTATAAGAGCAAAACCTAGAAAATCCTTAGTCTCCCAAGGCAGACATGAAGTTGATGGTTGTAGTCTTCAGGGTACTCTTTATGTGGACAGTGTTATCAAGACATTAATCCGTTTTATTTTCCTAGCAATGGATACTTTAGTGTACTGGACATGAAACTAGACATTTTTGTGTAGAGGACTAGAGTAAGGTGCTGGAGTTGATATAGACCCTGGCCTTTGGGGGAAGAAGTGAGTCTTAGGAGAGTGCTATTGGCATCCTCTAAATCTGACTCATGCACTCTACTTTAATTATGACTTGGATTGTTAATTTGTCTCAAAAAATTCTCATTTTGTAGGTTCATCTAAGGACTTGTTAATGATTACTATTTTGTCAGATTCGTTAGGTCTTTTTGTGAAGAGGGTTATATATTAATTAAAATCTTTTATTATCCACATACATAAAAATGGTGCTACATATCCACTTTTAGTAGAATGTTGAATTTGTTCTTGGGCATATTGGTTACTCCCATTCATCTAATAGAATATCAGGAAATTTTATTAGCATTTAGAAATTTGCAAGACCTTTTGGATGATGATACTACCAAAGTTCTCTTTAATTAGGATTCTTTTTACTGTTAATTGGGTTAATCGTCATCATCATCTTGATTTATTGTTACTTTGTGGTCTTACCTTCATGTGGATAATTAAACAGCTTTCCTGAGAAAGAGACTGGACAGAGGCAGTGAAAATTTACAAGAAGAAGCCACATATCAATCTTAATTACAAGTGAAACAATATTTATGTAGGAGGCTGAGATTTTTTTCCCCTTTCCATAAATATATCACTTCTCAAAGGTCAGCAAAACAAATTTTTCAGGCAGAAGCCAACATTCAAATGATATTTAGGCTCCTCTGGAATGACTAGAATAGATATTTGCTCATAATGGTTGCTGTTATAAAGTGGCATCACTTTAAGGAATAGATTTTAAAAGCTCTGTGTAATCATGCATATTTTCTCATCCTAGAAAGAATACATCCAATAAATTACAACTTAATCACTGAATGATCCACATCTACCTCTGCATATTGGCTTGCTCAGGCCAAGAACAGTCATGTCATACACATTAGCTTCACTTCCTGTTTTCAACAAGTTATTAGATTAGTAGATTTGAGTAATGGCATAAGTATAATAAAATTGAATTTCAGCAAAGTATTAGCCAGAATCTCTTATGACATTCTAACAGATAAGATTAAAAAACTATTTTGGAATAGAGCATGGGTGGGTGAATTTGAAACTTGTTGAATGACCGCACCTTAACTGATGAATTGATCAATATCAACTATGCGGGAGGTTTCTAGTGGAGGACCTCACCTCCCCCCTGCATGTGCCCTTCCTTGTAATAATATCACTAAAATAATAGATTGGGAAGATACTGTAGACTTAATTTACCTAGATTTTAGAAAAATATTTAATTATTTTTCTGTTTGTACTCTTGTTGAAGAAAAGATGGAGATATTTATGCTAGGTAAAAATTGTACATTTATATAGGCTGGGTGAATGACCAGAGTCAGAGGAGCTTTAATGTCAATTTAAGAAATCTTCAGTGGAATGTATCAGGAATCTCCTCTTTTCCCCACCCAAGAATTTGAATAAAGGAATAGGTAACATTTTAATAAAAATTTCAGATGGCAAAAAGCTGAAAGGGATAGCTAATGCATTGGTTGGCAGAATCAGAACTCAAAAGAATCTTAATAAGTTAGAAAACTGGGTCCCATGTAATTAGCTATAATTTAATAGTGGTAAATGTAAATATTTACATTTCGTGTACAAAAATCAAGTTCACAAGTATGCATTGGGGAGACATAATAAGATAACAATGTATCTGAAAAAGATCTGATGAACTGGGAAGACTTCAAGACCAAAATGAATTGACAATGTGATTAGGCAGTAAAAATGCTAATGTGATCTTAGAGTGCATAGAGATAAATTGAATTTATAGGAATAAGGAGGAAATATTTACTCCTCTGCTTTGGCCAGACCACTTGCAAGGTATTGTTTTTAATTCCACATGATAAACAAAAGGATAGGATGAAAGAAACAGGGATATTTAGATTGAAAAATGAAAGCAGAATTGTGAATGAAATGATTAAATAAGTTGGCTCAAGATACCAAAATTCAGACCAACAGGTAGATATTGCACAGACAAAGACTGATACTAAATATAAGAAAAAATCTCAACAATTAGAATTGTTCATAAGTAGAATGGTCTATCTGAGATCATATAATTCACTTTTTAAAAATTTTCTTTTTTTTAAGCTTTTCTTTTTTATTAAAGCTTTTTATTTGCATAACATATGCATGGATAATTTTTCAACATTGATCCTTGCAAAGAGTTCTGTTACAAATTTTTCCCTCCTTCTCCCAACCCCTCCCCCAGATGGCAGGAAGTCTAATACATGTAAATTATGTTAAAATATTTGACAAATTGAATATGTGTATACATATTTATACAGTTATCTTGCTATACAAGAAAAAATTGGATCTATAAGAAAAAAAAAGACCTGAGAAGGAAAACATAATGCAAGCAAACATCAACAGAGAGTGTGAAAATGCTATATTGTGGTCCACTTTCAGATACCACAGGCCTCTTGCTGAGTATATGTGTCTTTCTTCATCACTGAACAACTGGAACTGGTTTGAAACATCTCATTGTTGAAGAGAACCATGTTCATCAGAATTCATCCTCATATTATTTTGTTGTTGCCATTTATAATGATCTCCTGGTTCTGCTCATTTCACTCAGCATCAGTTCATGCAAATCTCTCCAGGTCTCTCTGAAATCATCCTGCTGGTTGTTTCTTACAGAACAATAATATTCCATGACATTCATATACATAATTTATTCAGCCATTCTCTAACTGATGACCATCCATTCAGTTTTCAGTTTCTAGCCACTACAAAAAAGGCTGCCACAAACATTCTTGCACATGTGGGTCCCTTTCCTTCCTTTAAGATCTCTTTGGGATATAGGCCCAGTAGAAACACTTCTGGGTCAAAGGGTATACACAGTTTGATAATTTTTTGAGCATAGCTCCAAATTGCTCTCCAGAATAGTTGAATTCATTCACAGTTCCACCAACAATGTATCAGTGTCCCAGTTTTCCCACATCCCCTCCAACAGTTATCATTATCATTTCCTGTCATTTTAGCCAATCTGATAGGTATGTTGTGATACTTCAGAGTTGTCTTAATATGCATTTCTTTGATCAATAGTGATTTGGAGCACCTTTTCATATGACTAGAAATAGTTTTAATTTCATCATCTGGAAATTGTCTGTTCATATC
>JAJPUD010029238.1:0-14055 GCA_023553655.1 Myrmecobius fasciatus
TTGTCTGTATTGATTTTGTTTGTACAAAAACTTTTTAACTTAATATAATCAAAGTTATCTATCTGGTTTTCAAGTAAGAGTTCCAGTTCTTCTTTGGACATAAATTTATTCCATCTCCATAGGTCTGAGAGGTAAACCATATTACATTCCTCTAATTTACTTATAGTATCACTCTTTATATCCAGATCATGAACCCATTTAGATCTTATCTTGGTATGTGGTGTTAGATTTGGGTCAAGCCCTAATTTCTTCCACACTAGTTTCCAGTTTTCCCAGCAGTTTTTGTCAAATAGTGAATACTTATCCCAAAAGCCGGGGTCTTTGGGTTTATCAAAAACCAAATTGCTATAGTTATTGCCTCGTTTGTCTTGTGATTCTATCCTATTCCACTGATCGACTACTCTATTTCTTAGCCAGTACCAAATGGTTTTGATGACCGCTGCTTTATAATATAGTTTTAGATCTGGTACAGCAAGTCCACCATCGTCAGCCTTTTTTTAGATTAATCCCCTTGAAATTCTTGACCTTTTGTTTTTCCAAATGAACTTTGCTACTATTTTTTCTAGATCTGTAAGATAATTTCTTGGGAGTTTGATTGGTATGGCACTAAATAAGTAAATTAGTTTGGGTAGTATTGTCATTTTTATTATATTTGCTAGTCCTACCCATGAGCATTTTAAGTTTTTCCAATTGACTAGGTCTGATTTGATTTGTGTGGAAAGTGTTTTGTAGTTTAGTTCATATAGTTCCTGACTATCCCTTGGCAGATAAATTCCCAAATATTTTATACTATCAACAGTTATTTTGAATGGAATTTCTTTTTGTATCTCTTGCTGCTGAACTTTATTGGTAATATATAAAAATGCTGATGATTTATGTGGATTTATTTTGTATCCTGCAACTTTGCTAAAGTTGTGAATTGTTTCTATTAGTTTTTTAGTTGAGTCTTTAGGGTTCTCTACGTATATCATCATGTCATCTGCAAAGAGTGATAATTTGGTTTCCTCATTACCTACTCTAATTCCTTTAATCTCTTTTTCTTCTCTTACTGCCAAAGCTAACATTTCTAAGACAATATTAAATAATAATGGTGACAGTGGGCAGCCTTGCTTCACTCCTGATCTTATTGGGAATGGTTCTAGTTTGACTCCATTACATCATATTATAGTTTTTAAAGAAACACTAGATGAGGGGCAGCTAGGTGGCGCAGTGGATAGAGCACCAGCCCTGAAGTCAGGAGGACCTGAGTTCAAATCTGGTCTCAGACACGTAACAGCTGTGTGACCCTGGGCAAGTCACTTAACCCCAATTGCCGAATCAAAAAAAAAAAAAAAAAAAGAAACACTAGATGGCCATTAATTGGGAATGTGACCAAGGGGACTCTAGATTTTGAAAGGATTAGACAATCACTAAAGTCCCCTGAAATAGGTCATTCTATTCTGTCCTTTGTAACTCCAAATGGTTAATTACTCCACCTTCATACTGTGTCATCATTCTTTTCAACCAACACACTATCAGGTCAACTGAAAAAATATTTTATCCTAAGATATCTCCTCCCTGCTAACACTGTGGAACTGGCATACTCTCTGCTCCTACTGATATTTTAGCCTATTCCTTTAATTCTATCCATCAATAACCTTTCTTTCTTCAAAGCCCTTATTTCAGGACAAACTAAGCTAGAGTGGATCTGGGAAGGAGTTTGGCTGATAAGGGTTTGGGAAGGAGTTTAACCGATTCAAAATAAGTCTTGAAAGAGTTGAAGCATGATTTTACTCCCCTTCTCAATGTCTTCAGTATTCTATTCATTATTCTAAACTACTTACCCTAGAAGTCAAAATTTTCCACGTTCTTCACTTCATATGACTTTTCAGTCTTTTTTTTTCCTTTGCAAAAAAACTTTTTTTTTCCCAAGCTTTTCCTTTCCTTCCCCCCACCCCTCACCCCTAGATGACAGGTAATCTAATACATGCTAGATAGGATAAATTATATGACAAATACAATACATGTATACATATCTATACAGTTATCTTACTGCACAAGAAACATCAGATCTAGAAAGAGAAGAAGAAAAAAACAACCTAAGAAGGAAAACAAAATGCATGGAAATATTCACAGAAAGCGTTAAAATGCTGTGTTGTGGTTCACTCTCAGTTCCCACAGGCCTCTCTCTGGATGTATATGACTATCTTCATCACAGAACAACTGGTTTGAATCACATCATTGTTGAAGAGAACCATGTCCATCAAAATTGATCATCGTATAGTCTTGTTGCTGTGTATAATGTTCTCCTGGTTCTGCTGATTTCACTCAGCATCAGTTCATGCAAGTCTCTCCAGGCCTCTCTGAAATCCTCCTGTTGGTCATTTCTTACAGAACAATAATATTCCATAACATTCATATACCATAATTTATTCAGCCATTCTCCAATTGATGGGCATCTTTTCAATTTCCAGTTTCTTGCCACTACAAAAAGGGCTGCCGCAAACATTTTTGCACATGTGGGTCCCTTTCCCTCCTTTAAAATCTCTTTGGGATATAGGCCCAGTAGAAACACGATCCAGCAGTGCTTCTACTGGGCCTATATCTCAAAGAGATTTCAAAGGAGGGAAAAGGACCCACATGTGCAAAAATGTTTGTGGATGTCCATCAGTTGGATAATGGCTGAATAAGTTATTGTGGGATATGGTGGCCTAAAGGTGTGGACATTATGATTACTTTTTTATTTTGATTTTTTAAACTTCAATAGTATTTCATTTTTCCAATTACAAGTAAAGATAAATTACAACATTCATTTTTTAGCTTTTTATTTTCAAAATATATGCATAGATTTCAACATTCATCTTTGCAAAACTTGTATTCCAATTTTTTTCTCCCTTCCTTCCCTCCATCCCCTCCCCTAGATAGCAAGTAATCCAATATATGTTGAACATGTGCAAATCTTCTATACATATTTCCACAATTATGCTGCACAAGAAAAATCAAATAAAAAAAATAAGAAAATGAGAAAGAAAACAAAAAGTAAGCAAACAACAAAAAAGATGAAAATACTATGCTGTGAACCACACTCAGTTCCCACAATCCTCTCTCTGGGTATAGATGGCTCTCTTCATCACAAGATCATTGGAAATGGTCTCAATCATCTCACTTTTGGAAAGAGTCACAATCATCAGAATTGATCATCATATAATCTTGTTGTTGCTGTGTACAATGATCTCCTGGTTCTGCTCATTTCACTTAGCATCAGTTCAGGCAAGTCTCTCCAAGCCTCTCTGAAATCATGCTGCTGGTTGTTTCTTACAGAACAATATTCCATGACATTCATATACAATAATTTATTCAGCCATTCTCCAATTGATGGGCATCCCTTCAGTTTCCAGTTTCTAGCCACTACAGAAAGGGCTGCCACAAACATTCTTGCACATGTGGGCTCCTTTCCTTCCTTTAAGATCTCTTTGGGATATAAGCCCAATAGAAACAATGCTGGGTCAAAGGGTATGCACAGCTTGATAACTTTTTGAGCATAGTTCCAAATTGCTCTCCAGAATGGTTGGATCCATTCACAGTTCCACCAACAATGTATCAGTGCCCCAGTTTTCCCACATCCCCTCCAACATTTGTCATTATGTTTTCCTGTCATTTTAGCCAATCTGACAGGTGTATAGTGGTACCTCAGAGTTGTCTTAATCTGCATTTCTCTGATTCATAGTGATTTAGAGCATTTTTTTTCATATGATTGGAAATGTTTTCAATTTCTTCAATTGAAAATTGTCTCAACACTCATTTTTGAGATCCAAACTTTTTTCTTTGTCCCTCCCTTTCTTCCCTCCTTCCCAAGACAGCACAATCTAATATAGGTTTAAACATATTTCCATATTAGTTATGTATGAAAGAAAAATCAGAAAAGGGAAAAAGTCAAAAGAAAGAAAAAGCAAACAAAAACAAAAATGTGAAAATACTATGCTTTGTGGCTCTCTTCAACAATGAAATGTTTCAAACCAGTTCCAATTGTTCAGTGAAGAAAGCCATATACACCCAGAGGGATATGAAATGTGGACCACAACATAACATTTTCATGCTCTCTATTGATGTTTGCTTGCATTGTGTTTCCTTTCTCTGATTTTTTTTCTTGTAGATACGATTTTTCTCGCACAACAGTAAGTGTGGAAATATGTATACATATATTCGATTTGTCAGGTATTTTAACATAATTAACATGTAGTGGATTTCCTGCCATCTAGGGGAGTAGTGGAGACTAGGGGGGAAAAATTTGTAACAGAAAGCTTTGTAAGGGTCAGTGTTGAAGAACTACCCGTATATATGTTTTGCAAATAAAAAGTTTTAATTAAAAAAAAAAAAAAGAAAATACTATGCTTTGATCTGCATTCATTCTCTGTAGTGCTCTCTCTAGATGCAGGTATCATTTTCTATCCCAAGTCTATTGGAATTATCTTGGATCATTGTATTGCTGAGAAGAGCTAAGTCTATCATAATTGACGATCCCATAATCTTATTATTGTGTAAAATGTTCTCTAAGTTCTGCTCACTTCACTCAGCATCAATTCAGATAATTCTTTCCAGGCTTTTCTAAAATCAACCTGTTGATCATTTCTTATATAAGATTTCATAATATTCATATACTATAACCTAGTCAGCCACCCCCTAATTGATGGGCATTCACTCAATTTCCAATTCCTTGCCATCACAAAAAGAGCTGCTATAAATATTTTTATACAGGTGGGTCCTTTCCCTCTTTTATGATCTCTTTGGGATACAGACCTAGTAGTTTCATTTCTTTTTCAAAGGGTAAGCACAGTTGTACTGCACTTTGGGCATAGTTCCAAATTGCCCTCCAGAATGACTGGATCAATTTACAATTACACCAAGAATGCCTCCCCCCCCATCCTCACCAATACCTATCATTATCTTTCCTATAGTCTTAGTCAATCTGATAGATGTGAAGTGGTACTTCAGAGTTGTTTTAATTTACATTTCTTTAATTATTGGTGATGTAGAACATTTTTTCATATTACTATAGATAGCTTTAATTTTTCCTCTGAAAATTGTTCATATCCTTTGACTGTTTATCAAGTAATTATAAGACTTGTAATCTTATAAATTTGATTCAGTTCTCTATATATTTTATAAATGAAGCCTGTCCCAAATAAAGGACTATGGGGACTGAGTGAGAAACACAACATAGTATTTTCACTTTTTTATTATTGTTTGCTTGTATTTTGTTTTCTTTCTTTTTTTTCCTTTTTGATCAAATTTTCTTGTGTAGCATGATAATTGTGGAAATGTGTATAGAAGAATTACACATGTTTAACATGTATTGGATTACTTGCCTCTAGGGGAGGGAGAAAAGGGAAGAGAGAAAAAAAATGGAATACAAGGTTTGGCAAGGGTGAATATTGAAAATTATCTATGCTTGTATTTTGAAAACAAAAAGCTTTAATTAAAAAAGCTTTTTGTTTATATCATTGGCCCACTTTTCTATCATGGAATGGCCCTTAATAATATATATTTATGTTACTTTTTTAAACTAGACATGTTTGATATAAAGTTGTGGGGATTTTTTTCCAATTGGCAATTTCTATATTGATTTTGTTCAAGCAAAAGTTTTTCAATTTCATGTAAGTGAAATTATCCACTGTATCCTTGATATTCTAGATGAAGAATTCTATTCCTTTATGCCCCAAGGGCAATCAAACTGTAGATACCCTTTGATCCAACAATACCAATACTGGCTCTGATTCAAAAGAAATTTTTAAAAGGAGGTGGGAAAAATCTATTTGTACAAAAATATTTATAGCAGCTCTTTTTGTGGTGGCAAAGAACTGAAAATTGAAGGAATGACCATCAATTTGGTAATGGCTAAACCAGTTGTGATATATGACTATAATGGAACATTATTGTGTTATAAGAAATAATAAGCATGATAGTTCAAAAAAAAAACCTGTAAAGACTTACATGAACTGATATAAATTGAATTAATTGCTCATGGGTAGGAGCCAATACAAGAAAAATAACAATTCTACCTGAACTAATCTATTTATTCAGTGCTATACAAACCAAACTATAAAAAAAATTATAGAACTAGAAAAAATAGTAACAAAATTTATCTTGAAGAACAAAAGCTCAAGGATATCAAAAGAATCAATAAAAATGCAAAAGAATGTGATGTAATCATACCAGATCTCAAACTGTATTATAAATTAGTAATTATCAAAAAACTGGTACTGTCTAAGAAATAAAATGATGGATCAGTAGAACAGATTAGGTCCAAATTACATTATAGTTAATTTCCATCATAATCTAGCATATGATAAACCCAGGGACAAAGCTTTTGGTACAAAAATCTCATTTTTTGATAAAAACTGCTGGGAAAACTGGAAAACAATATGGCAGAAACTAGGTAAGGACCAATATCTCACACCATATACAAAGATAAGGTCAAAATGGATACACAATTTACATATAAAAAGTAATACCATAAGCAAATTAAGAAAGCATGGAATAGCGTTTCTTATCTATCAGATTTGTGGATAAGGGAAGAATTTAGGACCAAAGAAGATATAGAAAGTATTATAAAATGTAAAATAGGTAATTTTGGTTATATGAAACAAAAAAAGTTTTTGTACAGACAAAACCCAATATAACCAAAATTATAAGAAAAGCAGAAAACTGGAGGTGAGGAAAAGGATTTGTAACAGTATCTTTGATAAAAGCCTCACTTCTCAAACATATGAAGAACTGAACTACCAGAGTGGATAATATGATAAAAAAGGAAAATGTTGGATGCATAGGGGGATGTAAGAAAACTGGGACACTAATGCATTCTTGGTAGAGTTGTGAACTAATCCAACCATTCTAGAAAGCAATTTGGAACTATGCCTAAATGGCTATAAACTATACATACTTTTTGATCCAGTAATACCACTGTAGGTCTCCAAACATCCTCCAAAAGGGAGGAAAAATTTATTTAAACAAAAATACTTATAGCAGATCTTTTTGTGATGGCAAAGAATTGGAATCACAAGGATTTCCATCAATTAGGGAATGGCTAATAAAGCTATAGATATATGGTTGCAATGAAATATTATTGTGTTATGAGAAGTCATAAGCAGGATGATTTCAGAAAAACCTGGAAAGACTTACATAAATTGATACATAATGAAGTAAATAAAAACAGGAAAACATATGCTGTACATAGTAATAGCAATGCTGTTCGATGAAAAACTGTGATGATGAAGCATATTATTCATCTCCAGAGAAAGAGCTGATTGATATTGATTGAATACAGACTGAAGCATGCTATTTTTTACTTCATTTTAAAAAAATTTTTCTTTTATTCAAGTAATCATACAAAATGACTAATATGGAAATGTTTTACATAATTGCATATTTATCTATATAATTACACATGTAACCAATATCTGATTTCTTACTGTGTAGGGGAGGAAGAAAGGGGGAAATATAAAACTTGGATTCAAAACTTGAAATAAAAATGTTAAAAAATTGGAAAAAAGTATGTTTTCATGAATATAATTTTTCTTTTGGAGACTGGTTCAATTTCATCCTTCACATTATATTTGTCTCATCATTATCATTCTCTCTCACACAGTTATTAAAATGAAGCTATGATTTGTCACTTGACTCATTCATTATTCAAGATGTCATTGTGAAATCTTTGTGTTGTATTCCTTATATTTATATTATATATGTATATATTTATAAATATATACTTATATATAATTTATATTTAATATTTATACCCTTTTGGATGTAATTATAATTTATCTATGTCATAATACATGGTCTATTTTTGTAAAGGTACCATGTA
The DNA here is from genome assembly GCA_023553655.1 of Myrmecobius fasciatus. Lineage (NCBI taxonomy): Eukaryota > Metazoa > Chordata > Mammalia > Dasyuromorphia > Myrmecobiidae > Myrmecobius > Myrmecobius fasciatus. The sequence goes on from JAJPUD010029238.1 coordinate 7,844, forward strand.
ATACTCAGGAAGATACTTATTCTCTTTTTTTTTTTTTTTTTTTGGAGGTGGGTAGGGTTTAAGTGACTTGCCACACTGCTAGTAAGGGTCTTGAGGCCAGTTTTGAACTCAGATCTTCCTAATTCCAGGACTGGTGCTCTATCCACTGTGCCATGTAGCTGCCCCAAAACATATATTCTTTAATTATTTCATTCAGAAGTTGTCTTAAGTTATTTTAATCCAATTCCTTTCAAATTTGTTTAGTTCTGTAATTTCTTTTTTAATAAAAAAAAGTTGTTAATTTATCTAGGTTTGAGAAAGGAGCATTAAAGTGCCCTAAAATTACTAAAAAATTTTGTAATGAAGTTACCTTTTCCTTTATGAATTTAGATGCTATGCTAATTGTTGCATATACCATTAGCTCTGATATTATTTGATTGCTTATTATACCTTTAAGCAAAATGTAGTTTTCCTGCTTTTATTTCATGATGTTTTCTCTCACAGCAATATTGTGACTCTTGCTTTAAAAAAAAAAATCAATTGATGCCCAGGAAATTGTGCTCTAGTCTTTAATTTTTATTCTGTATGTGTCTACAGTAAATTGTTGGGTTTAGTTTTCTCACACATTCTGTCATTGTTTCATTTTATTGGATTGCTCAATCAATTCACATTTAAGGTTATGATTGTTTGACATATGTTTTACTCCATTTATTTCTTTTGCACTGTTATTTATTTCTACACTTTGTGCCTGAAATTAATTTTACTTGCATTACTTTGATACTAGTTTATTCCCACTGGCTCTTCTCCTTTCTCTTGTTTACCTGCTCTATTCTGAGTTCATTTAATTTACTTAAAATTTTAATGTATTTGTTTAATTCTGGACTGGCCAATTAATCTAGTAGGAACATATGAAGAATGCCACTGATACAATTCCCACATGCAAGAAGCTGGAGAGCCCATTTCCAGAAAATTTGTGATGATCTGTCACTGAAGTATCTTTCAGAGCCTTTAAATTGGTTCCATTTTGTGGCTATAAAACTGTAATTGGGGGTATATTAAAAATTCCCTAGCCAATCAAAGCTTTATTTCTCTTCTTGAGACTTTCTTCCTGATGGCATCTAATGAGAGAAGAGAAGGTTTGGGCCTTATTCACCTAAGGCCAAAATGTAGCCATAAACATGGATCTGAGTTCTTTTTATCTCAGCATTTATTCTTTCATTTTGAATGAAGATGGAAATGTCCATGATCTTATTTGCTTTGACAGGTCAGAAGAATGAGCCACTCAAGTATCATAAGTTCATGAGTTAAGTCCATGACAGTTTTCACAATTAGTCCATCACTGATGTCCCAAGAACAATGACTGACTTTTAACTTTCAGAATTCAGGCCAGTGATAGTTGAGACAAGGACTTATCAAATAGCCATGCAACATTTAGATGTGAACTTGGTGGGAATAATCCTATGTAGAAACTTTATTAAGGTGAGCCCACTCTTCCCAAAGCAAAGGTGGTATAGGAAGAGTGTACTTTGAGATATTTATACTGTTGTTCTTACTGTATCTTTGAAGTAAATATTTCTTGTAAAAGCTGATTGATGTTAAGTGGTTAAACAGAACTGATATGCTAGCACTGGTGGCTAACACTGAACACAACCAGAAGGAGGGTTTAAAGTGATAGCATTAAAGAAAGACACTTCCATTCTTCAGGACTGCCCCTAAAATCCTGAAATGGGAAATTTAGTTGACCTCATTGGGAGAGTGAAACTAGAGAAACTCATTGCATTTGTTTATTATTTTATCTCTTTTCCCCTATATTGACTCTTCCCTTTCTTTTTTCAAAAATGTGCATAATACTGTCAAGATATGAGACATCTTATTTTCCAGAGATAAAGCTCAACAAACAAGTTGTACCCTGAATTTGGCATAATAACAATCTTTTGCACTCACCCTCCAAATGATCTCAGTCACAACAAAATCCCAGAATTATTTCATATAATTATTGTATTGCTTTGACCAGCACCAGTTATTCTCTAAGGTCATCCAAGCACCTGTTGTATCCAAGAATGGTCAGGAAAACCTGCTATGAATCAAACTTGTCACATTGTTGCTGTTACCCTTCAGTGTCAGGGCCATTGGCATAAGTATTGAAATTTGATCACACTAAAGGTGTGTCTAGATTCCCTTCCTACTTGCAAGGCAGTTCTTCTCACTTAGAAACTTCTATATGATTCCTGACTCTCTTTGCTCTGTTCAGCTCTGGCCAATGACAGGTTAGAGGCTGGTTTGGTATAGTTGTAAATGCAAAACCTTATTTTCTCAATCACCTACTTCCCAATCTCTTAACTTAAGCAACATAAAGGATATAGCAATTCATAATATTTACTAAATAAATAATAATAAATAAATATTAAGCAATATCCCTTATGTTGCTTTTATCAAAGTGTATTTCACTTATTTTGTCTCTGTATTTTTATCTTCTCCTACTTTATTATAAATTCTATTCTTCCAAATTTGGGCTCAACCCACACTTAACACCACGTGCCAAGATAAGATCTAACAGGATTCATGATTTAGACATAAAAAGTGATGTTATAAGCAAATTAGAGGAACATAGAATAGTTTACCTCTCAGATCTGTGGAGAAGGAAGGAATTTGTGTCCAAAGAACTGGAACTCTTAATTGAATACGAGATAGATAATTTTGATTATATTAAGTTAAAAAGTTTTTGTACAAACAAAACTAATACAGAAATAATTTTTATATTTAAGGGTTCTGATAAAGGCCTCATTTCTAAAATATAGAGAGAATTGACTCAAATTTATAAGAATCCAAGTCATTCTCTAATTGATAAATGTTTAAAGGATATGAATAGACAATTTTCAGGTGAAGAAATTAAAACTATTTCTAATCATATGAGAAGGTGCTCCAAATCACTATTGATCAGAGAAATGAAAAAAAAAGTTTTTTAATTAAAGCTTTTTATTTGCCTAACATATGTATGGGTAGTTCTTCAACACTGCCCATTACAAAGCTTTCTGTTACAAATTTTCCCCCCATTCCCTTGCCCTCCCCTAGATGGCAGGAAGTCCAATACATGTTAATTATATTAAAATATTTGACAAGTCGAATACATGTATACATGTTTCCATACTTATCTTGCTATGCAAGAACAATCGTATCTACGTGAACAAAAAAATCTGAAAAAGCATGAAAATGTTATGTTGTAGTCCATATTTCATATATATGGCTTTCTTTACTGAACAATTGGACCTGGTTTGAAACATTTCATTGTTGAAGAGAGCCATGTCCATCAGAATTGATCATCATATAGTATTGTTGTTTCCATGTATAATGATCTCCTGGTTCTTCTTGTTTCACTCCGCATCAGTTAATGCGAGTCTCTCCAGGCCTCTCTGAAATCGTCCTGCTGGTTGTTTCTTACAGAACAATAATATTCCATAACATTCATATACCATAATTTATTCAGCCACTCTCCAATTGATGGCCATCCCTTTAGTTTCCAGTTTCTAGCCACTACAAAAAGGGCTGCCACAAACATTCTTGCACATATGGGGCCCTTTCCTTCCTTTAAGATCTCTTTGGGATATAAGCCCAATAGAAACACTGCTGGGTCAAAGGGTATGCACAGTTTGATAACTTTTTGAGCATAGTTCCAAATTGCTCTCCAGAATGATTGGATCCGTTCACAATTCCACCAACAATGTATTAGTGTCCCAGTTTTCCCACATCCCCTCCAACATTCATCATTATCTTTTCCTGTCATCTTAGCCAATCTGACAGGTGTGTAGTGGTACCTCAGAGTTGTCTTAATTTGCATTTCTCTGATCAATAGTGATTTGGAGCACCTTTTCATATGACTAGAAATGATTTTCATTTCTTCATCTGAAAATTGTCTGTTCAAATCCTTTGACCATTTATCGATTGGAGAATGGCTTGAATTCTTATAAATATGAGACAATTCTCTATATATTTTAGAAATGAGGCCTTTATCAGAACCCTTAAATGTAAAGATGATTTCCCAATTTGTTGCTTCCTTCCTAATCTTGTCTGCATTAGTTTTGTTGAGAAATGAAAATTAAGAAAACTTTGAGATACCACTACACACCTCTCAGGTTGGTTAAGATGATAGGAAAAGACAAGGACGAATGTTGGAGGGGATGTAGAAAAATTGAGACACTGATACATTGTTGGTGGAGTTGTGAATAGATCCAGCCATTCTGGAAAGCAATTTGGAACTATGTTCAAAAAGTTATCAAACTGTGAAAACCCTTTGACCCAGCAATGTTTCTATTGGATCTTTATCTCAAAGAGATCTTAAAGGAAAGAAAGGGACGCACATGTGCAAGAATGTTTGTGGCAGCCCTTTTTGTAGTGGCAAGAAACTGGAAACTGGGTGGATGCCCATCAATTGGAGAATGGCTGAATAAATTATGGTATATAAATGTTATGGAATATTATTGTTCTGTAAGAAATGACCAGCAGGATGATTTCAGAGAGGCCTGGAGAGACTTGCATGGACTGATGCTGAGTGAAACAAGCAGAACCAGGAGATCATTGTACACAACAACATCAATATTATACTATGATCAATTCTGATGAACGTGACTCTTTCCAACAATGAAATGACTGATGCCAGTTCCAATGATTGTGATGAAGAGAGCTATCTACAACCAGAGAGAAGACTATAGGAACTGAATGTGGATCACAACATAACATTCTCATTCTTTTTGTTGTTGTTCGCTTGCATTTTGTTTTCTTATTCATTTACTTTCTTTTTTTTGATCTAATTTCTCTTGTACAGCAAGAGAAATGTATAAATATGTTTATACATACTGGATTTAACATATATTTTAACATGTTTAACATATATTGAATTGCTTATCATCCAAGGGAAGGAATGGGAGGAAGGAGGAAAAAATCTCTCTTCCTCAAGTCTCATTAGAGGTAAGAGAGGCAGTGACATACTGAGACATACCCCTTTCCTTGGAAGCCTGCAGTTTACATGTATGTCTTTTGGAAACATATCCTTGAAACATACATAAACTTTGGCTTACTTCTGCCCAAGTACTCATCTTTAAGTCAATTGTCTCCAGTAAATAGGAGTCACCTGTTTTTAACTTATATCCAATGCAAAATATTCCAAGCACATACCCCTTCTCCTTAGATAGGATGTAGTTTTGGGAAGTACAACCCTTTTTTTGGAGAAAGTATTTTTTCATTGTGACCATTCTCCCTTTTGAAATCTCTTATAAGGTCCCCATCTCCTACAACAAACATACACTTGTTTCTAAAATTCCTTCTGTCTCTTAGATTTCATGTGTGTAACCGCTAAAAGACCTGTCCAGGAAGAAATTATATACAATATACTATGTGGAAGTAGGAGGCAGCTAGACGGCTCAGTGGAATGAGCACTGGGCCTGGAGTCAGGAAGACCTGAGCTCAATCTGACCTCAGACACTTAATTAGCTGTGTGACTCTGGCAAATCACTTAATCTCCGTTAACCTTAATTCACTGAAGAAAGAAATGCAAATCACTAGAATATTTTTGCCAAGAAAATCCCATGGATATTATTAATATGCTATGGTCCAGGGGGTCACAAAGTGTTGCATAAGACTGAAAAGTCTTATGTGGATTTATTTTGTATCCTGCAACTTTGCTAAAGTTGTGGATTAATTCTAATAGTTTTTTAGTTGATTCTCTAGGGTTCTCTAAGTAGACCATCATATCATCTGCAAAAAGTGATAATTTGGTTTCTTCATGACCTACTCTAATTCCTTTAATCTCTTTTTCTTGTCTTATTGCCAAGGCTAGCATTTCTAATACAATATTGAACAGTAATGGTGATAGTGGGCAACCTTGTTTCACCCCTGATCTTATTGGGAATGGTTCCAGTTTATCACCATTACATATGATGCTAGCTGATGGTTTTAAATAGATGCTACCGACTATTTTAAGGAAAAGTCCATTAATTCCTATACTCTCTAATGTTTTTAATAGGAATGGATGTTGGATTTTATCAAATGCTTTTTCTGCATCTATTGAGATTATCATATGGTTTTTGTTAGTTTGGTTATTAATATAGTCAATTATGTTAATAGTTTTCCTAATATTGAACCATCCCTGCATTCCTGGTATAAATCCTACTTGGTCATGGTGTATTATTTTAGGAATGATTTTCTGTAATCTCTTTGCTAATATTTTATTTAAGATTTTT